>JADLZK010012600.1:0-75454 GCA_015847255.1 Hyparrhenia diplandra | reverse complement strand
TATCTTGTGGCCGGCCAGCTTGACAGGTTTAAAAAATATATTTCAAAAATATTTTACACTATAATTTTAAATCTCCAATTGCTCACTATTTGTTCTACTAAATAATCAATAAAGCAAATGGATATTGTATGTGTTATCTTCAAAATAACGTTAATATTAGGATGTAAATATAATTTTTGAGCTATCTGTATCGGTATTCAAGTTTGAACTAAAAATAGGTAAATAGTTCTATTTGAATCTATCCAATTTCACACGTATTTATTTGTTTTGAGTCCACTCATGGTCTTATTGCACGTACAAAATGGTAGTTACTTCTGCGCCACGTCTCAAATCTAGAAAAGATTGGTATCAACAAAAAATCTAGAAAATATTTTTATATTGTTGATAAGTGAATAACACTTGCCAACAATTGAATGATCGCTCGTGACGACGAAATGAAGATCGGCAAGCGCCTAGGATATCGCTTTGGGCGTGTGCCTCCAACGATGAGCGTCACAGCGAGGACAAGTGTCGAAGAACGCCGTGGAGGCGAGATCGCGAACACGCGTGAAGTCTGAACCGAGGCTTCGCCGGACGGACCCGTGGCGTCGCGTGACTTATGGGCTGCGACCTAACGCTCGGGGTTTGTTGCAGCGGTAGGTCTTTGCGCGTTCGCGGCATCAGTGGCGAAGAGAAAGGAGAGGATGACTTACAAGCAAGGTGGTGAAGTAGATTGATTTTTGTCGATTGGATGCTGGTGAATCGAATCGGCGAAAAGTAGGCGCCATTTATATAGAGGGGTGATCTTATCGGCGAAACCTTAGATCTTAGATGTTTCCAATCATAAAACTCACCAAAAACCGTTAGGAATCCAAATCGGTTGAATTAAGTTTTCCCAACTTCATTTGGAGGGTAGAGGCGGAAATTCACGGACACCAAGACATATGCAAGGGTCTTCTTTGAAGAGTAGAGACGAAAATGTTGGACACTAAGACATATGCAGGGTCTATTGATTAATCTCTCCCAAAATTCATAATTAATTCATAACTCCAAATGGGGCAAACCATATATGTTTTTCGATCGGTAGCGACAACAATGCAATGGGTGAAGTCGTTATTACTTTTGAGGATCTTTTTATCGTGACATTTTGGGTGTCAACATATAAAACTTTTCTCAATTGTTTTGATTTACAAATAAAAAATATCTAAATATGTTTTCACACAGGTTACCTCCTAGCTATGATGTAATACATGATCTTAACCGTCTAATCAAAATTAATGAATCACACTTGTTCAACCACAACAAAGCCCTACCATCATTCCTTCAAAAACATATTGATATCAAGTTTTTCTTGATGTAATATGTGTGTTTCACATCCTTGGGGAGTAAGCATGAACAAAAAACAATTAAACATGGGCCTTGCTAAACATTGCATTCATCCAAGAAAGTCATATATAAAGCGAATTTCCTACCTTCTTTGAGGTAGCCTAAATGTCAACACAATGGATTAACATTTGAACAACAAAGCGGTCACAAACCATCAGCACGGCTATTGATAGAAAAAGGTAATTAGGTCCCAACAGAAGTCTACTATGCATCACCTATCACCAATTTTTTTAGTACAGCCCTAACAATGTAATCTTCATTTGAGTTCAACTCAGAAATAGCTGATCTGGAGTTACCGATGCACGATAGGAAATAATCACCTATCAGAATTTCGGAATCAAACAGAGCCTCTAAGATCTCTTTCCGCTTCCTGGAAGAACTAGCAGACTTGGAGCGGCTCTGATCAACAACTTGACGAGCGTACAGCAAACCAGGCTCTATGGAATCGTCATCACTATCAGCATTTTGAGCCAGGCGGTTCTGGTAGGCCCGCCGCCAGACCTGGAAAACATTGTGATAATAGCTTACAAGGCCTTCTCTGCCTTTGTCATGCAAGACGGCAAGCAACTTGTCCCAGAACTTGTTAGTAGATGAAGGCAAGTTGTTCTGGATAGTGGCGTTGAATTTCCTCTCCTCATCTTTTGTCCATGTTAGTGCTAAATCTTCTCAATTCTATGGAACCCCATTTCAAAGTATGCTGAGCCCAGCTCATCCTTCAGTTTGATCTTTTTTTTTCAGCCACATGAAACCTGACACAAGCAATGGAACCTGGAAACTTACAGTTGCAGTCATCTCTCCCTTTTCCAATGTAATCACCATCAGGATCTTCAGTACTTCCTGGAAGCAAAATAGGTTCTCCAAGAAACCTCAGTGTGCGTGGATCATCATAATAAAGCGATGAAGGCTTCCCGGTCCATTCTGGAATGTCTGCTTGGCCAAGGACGAAGTGGTATTCCACTCTGCATGAACAGTTAAGGTGTATATTGTGTTAGTGTTATAGGCGAGCACAAATTGACAATTATGCATGACAACGACAAGATTACATAAAAAGATAAAGATATTTCAGCCACATATGAAAACCAGTCTATTAACTGCAAGCACATATGACAAGCAGCGCATATGTGGGCAGTCTGTAAGCAGAACTGAAACAAAAAATTCAAGTAGCCAAACATACAACAAGGACAATTAATTATTTGTAAGCCAACTGAAGTTTGCAAGGTATAAATCTAGTATACCGTGACAATATACCAGAAACATATATTGCTTGGCATAGTAAAGAATAAAACAAACCAACCAGATCATTAGGCATCGCCATCCTGTTACCACAGGAAGGATTGAAGTGCCTCAAATAGCAGAAAATAAATAAAGGCACAGCTCACCAACAATAGGATCAAGAATCTAGCAAACAACCAGTAAAAGGTAGCTGAAATGTACCCCCATTTCAGCTCAACCTCGATTGAAATGTGCAGTGTGATAGTTAACCACTTATCATGAAAAACAAAAATCCAAATTAAATGCAATGTAGTGATCGATGACACATCCTAGACAAAACAACCATGTTGTTTAGTCTAGTCTTCTCAATGTTACCTAAATGCACGTGTCAATTGTATTTAGCAATAATAGTACACCAATTAATATTGATGTTTTAAAAAGTGTAGAGGAAGCATACTGCTGAAGCATTTTGTTACACCACCCTGAAACCATGTAGCTGAAGGAACATCAGAAGATGCTAAAGGACTTCAGAAAACAATACAGAGTTAACAATGAAGAACAAAGTTATTTTTATTTTCCTAGTATAGAATTGGAAGTTCTCGATGGCTAGGAAATCTAACAAATAGACACTACCATCACATCACAATGTTTGCTATGGGTGTGGCCGTATGAAGGACACTATAGTACCACAACTACATTACTTGAGGCCAAAATGCTACTGTAAAACCTGCTTTTGGCTAGTAAACCATAATAATTTGATTTACATTTTCAAAGAAAAGGTTTGTGCAGTTCAACTAGATTCATCTCTCGAAACATATTAAAAAAAAAAGGAAGAAATGAACTTAACAGAACTAATGTCAGGTTCTAACTACATCTTATTTTTTGTACTTTTTATTTCCATAAAATGCAACATGATGATTGGAATGTTAACAGTTCCCATAGTTACAATCTTGGATCTAGGGGCATTAATAAGTGGATAAACATATCAGCATCCCTAAACAATTTAAGAATCATGGACTTGCATTTTTTTTTTATTTCAAAAGATGCAAACACCGGCTTGATATAATCCATTGCCATCATGACTATATTTTTGGATTCATATGTGTCAATACAAGCAGATATTCTAAAGAGAAATAACTTTACATCTATGATTGCCCTTTTCTCTATTGTCACCTCTATGAATTCTATAGTTTTTGAAAGGTTAGCTAAGTTAACAAAGTGTAAAGTTTGTAACATTAACAACCCCATGCATCAACATGGATATATACACGAACAGGCATGCATAGACAGTCAATGGAAAGCAACAAGCATCAAGCATGGGTGTGCTCAATTGTTGCAAATAAACAGGAGTGATGAAGGTTGGTCATTTGACAAGCCTTTGTATCCTAGCATAGGAATGTCATATGAGATTTATATTGGTTCAAGTGTCAGGAGGTAACCTAGTCACCTTTATGAGGTCCCTCTACCTGAACAAGAATGCTTCTTGGAAGTTATACTTTCACCCAAGCTATGTGAAGTTGGTCGAATTAGAATCAAGCTATACTTTCACCTTGACCACAACAAACAATTGTTGTCTTCCATCTTTGGTGTTTCTCTATTCTCACTCAATCTCTCTATATCTTGTCACCACTAACAACAAAATCAGCTTTATGGAGAGAAATTGAGGCAACATATGAGTTGAAAAGAATTAATGGAGACTTCAGTGGGTGCATGAACCATGTAGTTTATGCCATAAAACTTCACTAATTGTTAGAAGTGGAGAAGAAGGGTCCCGGGTGATGCAGCTTTGTTCCTGAACCATGCGGTCTATGCCATGCCCATGTAGCTGCGGGGACGAAATCCAAATGGCTAAATATGTAACACCGGAGGAAGTGAAGAGAGCAGGTGGTGATCAGATGAAGGGTGTTGGTCATGACATGAAGCCATGAAGGGATCCGTTTGTGGTGGCTAACTTCAAGTGGATGCATAATGGAGAAATCACGGACTAGGCATAGGCATGATGTTTGGATTCTCTCCCTTGAGGATCCTTCCTTTAAGGATAATCCAAATGGGACCAATAAGCAACACACACCCGGTCGTCTCCTCCTAATTGTTTGATTAATCATGATTAGGCAATGACTACTTGGGCTACTTGAATCATGGTCGACCAAATCAGGTCGGTGGACCTAATCAACGGCAGGGGACTGATTAGTCATATTAATCATGATTAATCTCAATTAATTAGGAAACTTATAAGAACTGCTTAGAAACTCCATGAATTTTTATTAGATTCTACGTCACATGACATAAGACAGATGATATAAAGCTAGAGATGTTTAACATAATGGTTCTAGGGTTTATGTAGCCAACTAGGTATTTGAAGGTCAATATGCAAATAGTGTTTTGTCACCAAGCAAAATTTCATACAAGATTCAACTAGAGATGTCGATCACACCTTAGCATTTCATTTGAAGAAATTATCAAACCTCCTAATTTTACATTGTTTGAGGATGAAGATAGTTGATGCATGTAGGATATCACATCTTGTGCCACCAAAATGTTGAAGCGAACTCATGGAGTTTCCATAGTTCAATGACAATGAACAACTTAAGTTGCTTACCTTCATGACATATTAATTTTTCTTTGTATAAACCAATACATAATTCCTTCACACTACGTTTGTGAACTAGTTGACTATGACACGCCCAATATGGCTTTGGATCAAGTGCAGTTGTTCCAGTGGCATAATACATTCAAACAACCAGGCAATCTTAAATAGTACAATGGATACCATAAACATGTGACTTTTACAAATTATTTACCAGGAATGCTATTATAGGCCATAAAAGTAACTCAATCAAGAAATATGCTTGCTAAATTTGGGAAGATAGAACTCAACTTATACATTTATGCACAGCATAGCATGTAACATCATAGTGGATAATATTGAAACATCACCCATCACGGCTTCTATAGATATCTTCCATTTTGCAACTATATATATCAGTTGTTTCTGGGTTCTACATAAACCCTTGAAGAAACAAGTCTATACTTTCAATAGTAGATGCCAAGAGAAGTCCCATATCTTTGCCACCCACTCATGTATCGACCTTATCCATGGTGGTGCTTCAGGGGGTAGTTAAGGGTAGTGGTGCCATCCGTAGACTATCATGACAAGACTGCAATGCCCCAACATGGAATACATAATTGGCAAAGATGAGCTAGGAAACATCTAAAATGCAAGACTTCACCTTGAGCAAACCACTATAGCTGGGCAACAATTTGTTTTAGGGTTTACAAAGATAGAAGTTACTACTTTGGGTCTAGGTGTGTGAGGCACAACCATACACACTTGCGTACGTACCTTGAATGAAAGGTCAAGGTTTCGATGGTTATAGTAGTGGTGCACAAATATCTAATCTCAGAGAACACATTCGGTAATGGTAGTGAGGAAGATGTTATCAGCCATTAAGGGACACTGACTGTAGTCATGTGTGGCTCGTTGTGCTAGCATATAATAGCCAACAAACACCATAACTTACATTCCATGGACAAGATAGTGAAAGATTTACAACCACTTGAACTATTCCTTAGGTTGATCCCCAAGTGGTTGCAATTGCAACAAACTGCAAGTCCTGGTCTTGAACAATTTTTGTTGGGCTATAGCTTGTGATCAGTCATCAGTCGATCATGAGCATTCACACTCTATCCAAGCAAAATAATCATGGGACAAAACGCTGCTAGTCAAGATATATCATGAATGATGGTGCTAGGGGCGTACTAAAGACAACTAATCTAATCAAAGAATGTGCATATGCTTACAATACTATATATGCAGATGTGCACATATTCAAAAAGCAACCCACGATGATCAAGATGACAATCTTGGCTACTACTTGAGTTAGACTCTTGATAAATGATAATGTGGATGTGCCCATATCTAATCGGGTATACCCAATGATTATAAAGGAGACAAGCGTGGTGGGTATTTTCCATCTTGCCTTGGAATATTTAGACAACCATTTACATGGTCCTAGCCATCATTCACCTTACAGTTAGGACTCGAATTAGGGAAATCCCCACAACAATGTTGTATTGTCTTATGGGTACCCTGGCATAGGGAGATTTTTGATTGTCAAGTAGATGCAACTGAGGGACACCACCGATAGCTAAGATGCAGGGGTGCATGAACCAAACAAACATGTTGTCATTGGCTCATTGCACAGGGTGCCCAACTCTATGTCATCTCAGATAGTATGGTAGAGGTACAGGAAAAGTCCAGAACAATGTGTAAATATGATACACAACTCGTTTGTAGAATAACAAGAGAGGAAATGCAATACATTTCCAATCACCGCTTCCTTTACTTAGTAGAGAAACAATGGCCCATAAGATTGTTCACCCACTACTGATGTTTCAAAATCATTGACATAGATGGTCAAGAAGCAAATTTGAGGCCTTAGTGGTCAATATATAGATGACGCCAAAGCGTAGCTATATATAATCGAACAAATGCTATATATAATAGAAAGGAAAAACTAATGAGTAAATGCTATAGTTGAATGAGGAAGATCCAATGAGCAAATGCTACAATCCAACCAACAGAAAGAAACTGAGTCGTGTAATGAACACAGCATGCTCAAAACAAACAAGTAGTATAAACGACGATGCATTCAAATTGAAGGGAGGGAAGCAACAAATTATTACCCGTGATGACGAGGAAGCAGACCACCTGCTGTCTTTTTTTTTGCAAACTTCTTGCTCGAAACAGAAGCGCTATGGAGCGGTGGCTAAGTGATGAATTCCCCTCCATGACCTTCGGGTCAGCTGGGCTGGTCGCTGCAAGGCGAACCCAGTCGAGCATCCCCGCCACCGACATCTGGCTCCTGAGCTCAACAGCAGTCGATAAGTGGCCTGGAGGATTGGTCATCCCGATGATCCCCGGTTGACCTACGCTCGTCGCCACAGCGCGCACCCAGTTGAGCATGTCCACGAGCTCCTCACGGGCGAGGCAATCTTTGTCTGCGAACATCTGGCGCCGGAGTTGAACCACTGCCTGTTTGTGGTTGTGGCCACCATCAGCAGCAGCAGCAGCATTCTTCCCTGCTTTTTACCTGGGTTCTTCGCCACAAGATGAAGCCAGTCGAGCATCCCCACGAGCTTGTCTCTCTTCCGCTTCAGCTGCGCCGATCCAGAGCTGGTGGTGGTGGTGGTGAGGCGCGACAGGAACCTGTCCTTCTTGGAGCCCAAGAGCAGGTCGGCATTGCCGCTGCTCACCACCATGTGTTTATCGCAGCTCTGCTCCAGGAGCGCAAGGTACTTACCGTACAGCAGCTCGACGGCCGTGTCGGCGGTGGGGTCAAGCCCGACCGCCTCGGCAACGGCCGCCCAGGACTCGATGATGGCGGAGAACCCGCCGCGAGCGCGCACGGCGAGGAACAGGCTGACAAGCTCTACCTTCGTCCCATCCCCGAGCGGCGGCGGTGGGATCGGGAGGCAGGAGGCAGCCGCGGGGTCCCCGACAGCTCGGCGAGGAAGGCCGTGAGGACGCCGTTGAACAGAGCGGACGCGCCCTCGTCCGTGAGCTCGGCCTCCGGGATCTCAAACCCGGCGAGAAGACCGCGAGCACGGAGCTCGCCAACGACGCCGAGCACGGCAACCAACGCGTCGGATGGGACGGCGACCGGCGGCGCTGCCGCCGCTGGCGAGGTGGACGAGCTCTGGGCGGGCTCGTGGCCGGGGCTTGGGCCCGAGCCATTTGATTTGAATGCTGGCGCGGAGGAACTGGAATTCGACTCCAAGGGAGGTGGTGGGGCAGGACTTCCGGCCATTTTTGTGTGGCTCCTTCGAATAGTTCTCAATTTTTTGGCCTTGGACCTTAGAGGTGTGAGGAATTTTGATCTAAACCCTAGATTTGCTTTAAGAGGGAAGGTGGAAGAGGGAAAGAAAAGGTAGATGGTGGTACAAGATGACATAGTGTGTCGTTTTATGTGTTTGATTGTACGAGTAGTATATCATCAAGCGACACCAACTGATGAGCCATCTAATTTAACTTTTTCAGTTAAAATACCAAAAATGACGCATCTTTTATAGAAATTGATAAAAGACTGCTATATAAATCTATAACCATTAATATAAATATAGGTATATATTAATTAACTACCTAAAATATAGATTTAGTAGGCATCATAACATGTAATCTTATACTACATGCCATAGTAGTAATATAAATATTACATAATATATATGTGATGTGATTAGATGTCACACAATAGTAAAAAATATATATTACATAATAAGTGATGGACCTAGGTATAAAATAAAAAACTAGACCCGCTCGGATAGGATAGCTCCCAAGCATTCTACTTACAAGTTTCTTCCCACCTACGGTCCCAAGTTTTATTGTTGGCGGTATACTTTTGATTGATCTCATGCCATCCACAACCTTATAGATCAATCTCGCCATCTATCCCTTATGTCGCCAATCAATCTACGCCATCAATCCGGCATACCCACCTTGGCTTGTGAGGCTTAGAGACATCAAGGAGGGGAGTCCTAATGCTAAAAAAGTTCTATACCCAATTAATTTATTTAGGAACTACACATAAAAACTATGTTCACGACAAATAGTGTCTATAGAACAAATTTTTGGTCGAGTTACTTGTCATCTCTCTCCAACTACCTATTACATCTCTTCATGTCTTGGTTCTTGTATAGACATGGTGTCATGGGTTTGGAACCATGACAAACATCGGGGTTGTCCATCGAAAGTCGGTGTGTGGGTCTCGGTGGCTCAAACACTCAAAACACGGAATGGGCACATCTCTTCATGTCTTGGTTCTTGTATAGACACGGGTGTCATGGGTTTGGAACAACGACAAACATTGGGGTTGTCCATCGAAAGTCGGTGTGTGGGTCTTTGGTGGCTCAAACACTCAAAACACGGAATGGGCACATATCGGGTTATCCTCGTTCGGAGCCTCTAAGCCCTCGTCTAGCGATGATGTTCTTTATGTTAGAAATGTCCAATCGGGAGATTACAACAAAGGAATCGAAAGATTGATAGGGAGATTGCATGTTGTTATCCTAGATTTCTTGGCTTTCAAGTTTGCTTGAACGTTCAAGGACCCGATCCCCTTATAATGAGCCCATATGTCTCCCCTTATATCATGGGGAGGACATGGTTACAAGTTAGTTTTGGCCATGGCCTAAGGCTTCTATGTCGGGTGCTTGTGTCGTCCTTCGTCGCGGTGTCGTCAAGGGCTTCTTTGTCACGCAGGAGGAGGCCAACAACGACACAACCACTCCCTAATGTTGTCTCCATAGCTTGGCGCTTGACCATCGAGGATTGCACCGCCGCCAAGTGGCCTCCCAAGTGAGCCTTCTCAAGGCTTCCTTGGGCGCAAGGAACCTACCCTTTAGAGGGGATGACAAGAGGTCTTAGAGCCCTCTACCCTTAGAGCTTGGGGATCTCCTTGCATTGTCTTGACATGTCATGCCTGTTGCGTGGCCCTAGCGAGGGAATGGCTGACAACGCATCACAACCATTTGAACAGGCAAATGATGCAACATATGTATGCCTATTAAGCTCTAGGCCTAATAATAGATTTCTCGGTCGACACGGCCGGGGCTAGGGGCATTCTCTTGCTCCTTACGGGATATGTTGGGGGGGTCTATCGATCCGTTATCCCTTTCTTGGGGACTTATCCGTTATCACATGGTTATTTATCTAAAAAATTATTTCCTTATCTCTCTCATCTTTTGGAACCCGAAAATCCACGCATGCCTAGGAGGGACCTTGTTGGGGCATGTGGTGGTGATGGGCTTCTTTATTATCTGGCCTTGCCACTATAGAGCTTTGTCATTATCGATCCACTGGCCATGTAGTAGCAACAAAGAACGAGGAGCAGTAGGTAAGATAGGAGTAAAAGTTAGCGCATGTTGTTCTGAAGATGTGAAGGTGCGTCGCGGGAAGACACATGCCCACGAGGGACCTTGTTGGGCGTGTGGTTCATGGGTTTCCTTAGTTGTCATGGTTGCTCTAGCGCTTTGTGGTTGCCAATCCACCAGCCATGCATGCAGCACTAACAACAACGAGGGATATTGGATAAAACGTGTAGTAGATTTTTTTTTTATATTGATTGGATACAAAGGTATGTACTCAATTGGTCATGATTCTCTTATATTAATAAATAAATGAGGGATATTTTATCCATATAGGAAACATTTTCCACACATAATTTATGAGTTTAACACGAGATATGAATTTTCAAAGGAAAACACGAAATTAGGCTAGGACTACCAAACTAGCCCAGATTGGTTTACCTAGGGCCACGCAAGCACACAATCAAATTGTGCTAGTTTTGTCCTTGCATCATTATTTTATTTTGTTTTATATCATTTTATTTTTTTGCAAAGTTGGCCTTGGCTTTTCCTGGAACTTGCCAATTGTGCCCAACTTGCTCCAAATTTGTTTTTTTTTAATTTGCATGTGTTTTCCGATCCATCTTCAGCTCTCCAGTCATATTTTGGTCATCAACAAATATGCTTCATTCAGCGAGTTCATGCTATATAGTAGATTGCATGCTTGATATTATACTTGATATTTGAAATTTATGGGGCTGTTTGGTTTGGAACCTGACCTGCCGCATGTGCCGTGGCACCGCCAAAGGTTCGGCGGAAGAATCGCCCACCTAGGGTTTAGCGAGATTTAACAAAGAAATGATGAGTGGCAGCCGCATTTAATTCAGGAACCAAACACCCGCCAAGGACATGTGGCCGCCCAAGGTTTGGCGAGGCGACCATCGGCCACCAACCAAACAACTCTATATGCCTCGTTGTTAAATAATATGTTGGGGGTGTTTCTGGTTGCCGAACCGGGGTTACATCGTATATATCTTATTACATTACATCAATTATTAACTTCATACAAGATTGCCAACTGGCACGGCATACCAAAGCGGGAGTGATACTGAAGCCTTCTCTTCACTAGTACACACAACCTTTTGCTCATCAAAATATTACAACTTTCGCTAAGCCATTTCGAACCAGTTGTCAGTGTGTTCCCACATAAATCTTAACAAAAATATCAAGAATTCAACAAGAATTTCGTGAGTAAATCAATTCCTAGATTGATGTATTGGTACTCTCACCTGACCTTGCAATGCTGCAAAGCTTTCTTATTCAGCTAGGTGTACTCTTTTCTCATCACCTCAATGCCTCATGGATCCCATGAAGTGAACCCAGCGCCCGCGGTTCTAGCGGTGCCTTATGTGTCATCTCGACATGGGAAGAGCTCAGGTCGTGTACCTTTAAACATTCCATTTTCTCCTAATGAAGTGCGAGCCAACTCATGCGCTTCCCGCGGAAGCTGATAGATCCACACGACAATGACGTTTATATTTTAACTTAGTTCAAATCAAATGACATGTCAACAGGACATTTGATTCTGAATACATTAAATGCAACCGGTTGAATTCCAGAACAAGCCCAAAACACACAAAGAACATATAGCTACCTCGTGCTCAATCAAGAGCCAAGAAAATGCTCAATCAAGAGCCGAGAAAAAACTCAGAAAAAAAGAGCCCAAGAATATGAAGGAAAGTTAGGGTGCTCATGAGAGAAATAATTCGTTCCATGATCTTGATCTCTCACATGTCCTAGCACCAAGGAAGCCGATGAACTTCAACACAACCCTGAGGGAAAGGGAGTATCGGAAATCCCATAGAAATTGTGCTGAAAATCAAAATAGCAAAAAAGCATGCGACCAGGACAGGACGATTGGGGCACACAAATCAAATCAAAGGAGGCTTGGATTATGTTTTGAATTCACCTACAGGGTCATTGATAGCATCATCTATCCTCCAACTGTAGTGAAGAACTAGGAGTCACTGTCTCTCTACTCCTGCCTTCTAATCCTTGATGAAGCATTTGCTAGAACAGATGCAAATGATCTTAGGGTTAAGGTTTAGCTTATCACTAGAAATCCCTCATACCCGTAAGGTACATCAAAGCCTGCATGCGAGTAGTACTTCGACAAGTGTCGAACTCATGATGCAATGAGCTAATTCCAAGAAGATACATCTGAATTACTTTTACAAAACATTTACATGTTTACCAATGTTCTGGATCAACATCCCACAAATAGATGTTTTACCTGCACCGTGCTATTTACAGTTCTCATGCGATGCAGCTGCGGAGATTGACCGCACGTGGTTCCCAGATCCCTCTTCTATGATTGTTCATATGTTATTACGCTCCGGGGTGCAACAGATAACCATGTACCTACACAAACAGATCTGCACATCCATACTATAAATGAATACACCACATCCCCTCTGTGCCAAAATGAGTCAAAGCCCAACTCAGCCATTTCTTGCATGGAACCATCAAACATAAACATCCAACTAGCTACCACGAGCAGAAAGGGGAGACACTACTACTGCATTCCCCAGTTCCTTACCTAGGTTTCCCTTGGCTCTGATCTTGGCAAAGAGTCTTGCCTCGTTAACTCATAGCTTGACTCTGGACTGAGGTTCCTTGTGCTGACACGCATTGAGCACAGGAATAAAAACGAAGAAGTATAAATGGTTATGTGCCATATGCTGCAAGAGGGGGGAATTCTGTCAATTAGTAGTGATATAAATAACAATAAGCTAGAAAATATAGCAGTGATACAGATAGCTATAAACAAATATAGTGATAAAATCACAGCCACCACAAGCTTTCCAACTTGATGCTGTCTAATGAGGGGAAGTGACGATTCCACACCTGTGCCAAATCCAATAGTTGCTATTTGATTCCAGCTTCCAGCTGATAGCCGCAGAAGACAATGTCATGAAACCCAAAAGTAAAAATATCCAACGGAAGCGTTTGTTCAACATCTCCAGAGTATTCTGGAACAAAGTTCTGAAGTTTGGCCAACTACACAAAAGAATAACAAGATGACAACTGAGTCATCCCACTCAAGGAAATGTTGGACATTATGAGTTGTTAGTTATGCATTCACCATGAGCTCATAAGCCCTAAGCACAAAAGGCGACAGAATAGGTTCCAAAAACAAAAATATACGCATGTGAGGAATTTCCATTTAAAGAATAAACCAAAACACGATACAGAGTAGGTTATTTCATAACACCATGTGTCCAATACAAACAAATTACCTTTGAGGCATATTAAGGTTAATTCGTGAGGACCAGCATATAAACCTTCGTGCTGTAGAGAACTCCAATAGCCACCCCATAAGCAGGCCAAGAGAACCAATGGCAATAACGATCCCAATATTTGCAGATCTGAGACGATAACTCAATCAGACACCTTTAGTTCACTTAGTATTTTGAAAAAAAAAAATTGTAACCTGTGATCTGTGTACCTTGTCGCACCAGTTGCAGCTAAAAGAGCCGTGAGGATAAACACAGCAGTATGCATTGCTCTCTTTGAAGCTTCATCAATTGTAGCCATATATATGAACGTACCCACAACAGCCATGAAGGAAAGCCAGAAGTCCAAAAACTGGACTCAGATACAATATAATGGAATAGCGATGTGAATAATTAGAAAATCAAGAAAATGGGATTTTAACACAATCAACAGAATTGGTAAAACAAATGTATTTGGTCAACCTTGATTTGGATCGACATGACCAGTGTGATGAATACCAGTACCATGCCCAGTAATTTTGACACTAGCATTCAACAAGTGGGTGCTAAGTAGTTTACCTGCAATACATGAAAAGATAGAATGCACCAGGTGCCAACATCACATGAATGGTATAATGCACTGGAAATTCCACTAGATGTGTAGAGAATCCATTCTGCAAATGCCTTGGTGGCAAGGGAAAAAAGTTAGCATCTGGTCAAACAAAGCTCATGCATTCTATAATAAATTAAATTAAAATGTTTAGCTTGCTTTATGGAGTACATTTTCTTTCATCAAACAAAGCTCATGCATTCTATAACAGAAGTTTGAAGATGAGATGAAAGCCAACTGATGGGTATAAGACAGCCTTCTTTCATCTGACACTGACAGTTCCTAAGAATTCCACTACCAACTAGAAACACTACTTAATTTTGTGTAATCAATTTAAGACCCCAAGGCCCATGGATTTGCAATATACATTATGATTCCAATAGGCACAACGGTTTGAAACTAAGCATGTGTACCTATCAAACATGGATACGTGAATGAATTATAAAAAGTAGTTTAGCCTTGCTGTCATGCTTTCCACATAACAATATGGAGAGGGACCATGTCCACTCAACACCCGGTGCCAACATGAAAACAATGATAAGAGACAAAAAAATGTTTTTAGGCTACAGTTGACCCACTTCTACAAACTTGGGGACCTGAATATCTAGTTTTTAAGTTTATGGAGATACACAAACCACCATGCATTGTAGATAGCCACCTATGATGCAGATTCAAGAAAAAATACTGGTAATAACTGAAAGTCAAACAAGTCGTATCAGGCCACAATGACAGTAGATGAAAAACATACCTTTTGTCGGAGAGCCCAGAAGGCAGGTAAAATAGCTGCAGCATTTGATGCGATTAGAAAAACAGACTGCCAAATGTGCCCTACATATAGATGTGACCATTTTAGACTATAATTTACTACATGGTTGCATCACAACTAGTAACTGGTTCAGAACTGTTTTTTGTTTTTTTAAGATACTGCCTTTTTTTTGGAGGGCAGGAGCTCTGCCTTTCAATTAAGTAGGGAGAACAAAAGAGTTTATGTACAGGCAATGTTAAAGATACTGGCTCAGAACTGTTATTTGCACAAAGGAACTCCATTCTCATTGAAAATATCTGCAGCGTAGAACACAGAATTTGGACATGTGATTCCAACTACATTTGACAAAACTTTGGTGTGAACTGGTTTATTTATTTATTTTTTTGAAAAATCACTGGTTCATTCCTTTCATTTAACATCTTTTAAGTGCATATTTGTGGCACAGTTTGACTCGTCTTGCTTTGCACTGCTGCGAAAGTGTACGTAACCTAGTGGGCGCAGCACCTCAGGTCCTGGGTTCAAGCCCTCGTGGTAGAGAATTTAAATAGGCCTAGGTTAAGAAACACCCCTTCTTAGTGCAATGCCATGGAGACAGTCTTTCTCCCGCAGGTAATGTTTTCCTTTTAGCTGCATTGTTGAATCACTTTAATAATTGAAAAAATTACTTGCCAACAGATAACAATGCAGTCAGAAAATTCAGTTTTTTTTTAGTTCTCAATAGTTCATCAACTGTGAAAATTTGTTGGATCTTGGAACTATAAAAGTCCCAAGTCAGGCACAAACTTAGATTCATACCTTATAGAAAGGCATTTCAGAACGTTACACAGCGATTCTTTGCTTAAGTAAACAACAAGGTTAAGCAGCTCAAGCGAGGCCGAGCTTTCGAAAGTACAGTAGCTGGAGGGCGCTGAGAGTGTGAGTAATGAATCTCAATAAGCTAGCCAATGGTTGAGACACAACATGACCTCAGCAGTTTGGAAAATTTTTTAATTTATCCCTAGTCAGACAGCCCAAGCGGTGAAGCTGTTCTTCTGTGTTGTGTGCTATGACTTGGGTGAAGCTACATGCTTCTTCTCCATGCCAATCTAATCTAACTAAAGAAAACTTCACAAGAAACCGTTACCTTAAAATATCGTAAAAGTAGAAAATCTTAATATTTTTCATATTAAAAAAAGTATCTCCACCATTCCAAATTAAGTTGTTTTGGCTTTCCTAGGCACATAGATATTGACACAGCATATAGGAGTGTGTAGGAACATAGTAAAAATTATGTGTATAAAAAAATCAAAACGACTTATGATTTGAAATGGATGGAGTATATATTAAAAGTTGTTTGTAATGTCCAAAAACTATTTCAGTGGGGAAGCCATTAATACACATTGTCCCATAATAAGATTTTTAAACAAGACATGAAAGTAATTACCATTAGGGGAAACTAGCTCATCGCTGCAATCAAACCCACCATGATCACGATCACATGTGCAGAAGCTGAAAGGAATGAAAAGGATAATACATGAGCTACAAGATATACCTTTTGTCTAGCCTTGTCTTGAAAATCAAGTATTAAAGAGTTAAAGCGCTAACAAAATAGGAAAATTTTCACAACATAACATCTTTAGAAGTCACCTGTAGAAAGTCAGCCCACTTTCATCAACTGAGGTATGACATACACCTTTCTGATTGCAGTTTTTATGGCATCCCTGAAGAGATACAGACATGTATGTCTGAGAATTTGCTGTATCACTTGGATGCTTCACCCCAAAGCACCAAGTTCCCTCTTTAGCATAAAAAATTGATAGATCCATGTCTGAATTTGTAGAATTCTGTAATGAAAAAAGCACTGAACCATTACTGCTGCTTGCCCTACTGGCATAATAATCCCAAGTATCATTAGATGGTAAGCCACCATATTTTGAGTACAACTCGTAGTTTAATTCTTTATCTGACTTCAGCTGGACATGGATATGTGCACCAGCTGATCCTTGAGGAATATCCAAAAAGAAATATGTCCATGCAAACTGCTCATGGGATGAGTTGCTTAAAAATTGTTCCAAGTAGAAGTGGCTATCTTCCAGTGACGCTCTTTCACTAGTAGGAACATAATATGACTCAAAAGGGACAGAAGGATTTCCCTTAGGAACCCTCTGCGTGTAGGAAGAAATATTTTATTAGCAAAGATGTATTGACAGGGAAAGAAAAACATATATTCACAAAGCGTTCACAACATCAGTCTTAAATGGACATTTGTCTAACATTAGTAGCTGTTTTGTATATTTCAACAAAGAAAAGGTAAATTGAAAACCACATTTTTTCACTATAGTTATAGCTGGTTGATTTTTCACATTTTGGCACATTAAAAGTCTTGTTTCTCTCTCTCTGTGTGTGTGTGTGGGTGGGTGGGGGGGATGTGTTTCATCCACTAAAAGCGAAAAACACCGCATGACTCAAGTTCAGGTGTTTTGCACATAACAGTTAAGAGACTGGGTACACTCTCTACTTTTCCTAAACAACTTACTAATTTGTACAAACTGTTCACAGGATCAAACTTGATACAATACAGAGCCAAAGGTCCTAAGGTCAAAACTTGAGCAAAATTTTTAAGAAACTAGAACTGAAGTTCCACTTTCAGTCCACATGATAGACTCACTCAAGGAAGCCTAGGCGTGAGTGGTGGTTTTGCCACAACTTCCTAAAAAGTTAAGCATTTGACATCTGAGTGAATTAATTAGTCATGAAACTCAGCAGAAACATAGTAAACTGGAAGTTCATTGTATCTTTAATGAAGAATAAACTTAAGTTGGATGGATTATTGAAAACTACAACTACTAGTCAGCTATACAATACATTCCTATCAGCTAGTACAATATAGCTATATAATACAGACTTACCTGGAGCCCATATGCCTCCCAAGAGCAATTGGTTCCAGTTTTTCCATTCAAGCATCCAGTCAATTGCCACTTCAATGAGAAACACGTTGTGTCTACAACAGGTGGTGATGCTGTAACATTCATCTGTGTTTTGTTGACAGACTCAATTGCAATATACCAACGCCCAATATTTGGTGACCTCACAACCAAAGGATCATGGCTGATATCACCAGAATAGTCATGCAGATCTCTTTGAGGAAAGGCATTATACCGCAGGTAACAAATCAAGGATGGTCCCAGAGTTCCAAAATTTGCAGCTGTAATTTCAAACTGCAATGCTAGGTTGACTACATCCAAGAAGTAGAACTTCATGTCGCCTTGTCTGATGCATAATGAGTCATTAGAAATGGAACAACTGATTGAGTTTTCCATTCTCACCAAAGCCGTGGCATTAGATGCAACTTCTTGTTTTATTAAATGGTTCGCTGTGATAAGATGTTAATACGCCTATTATGCTCTCTAGTATACAAACTGTTCATACTCTCAACACTCAGATCTAGAAGATTTCTTGAGTTATTATCTATTGAAGGTTGAGAACAACCAATCATGTCAACTGTCTGGTTGCAGTATGGTCCCCAAAATGCTGAAGTGGGGCATCCTCTTACAGTAATACGAGTGCTCACCAAGTGTGCTTTTCCTCGGCTAATCTGCAAAAGTATAGCCATCACATCATATACTGATCAATGCCTATTTGTGCCAAAAGACCAGAAAAGATAAACATGCAGTAGAAACCAAGATTTCTATAGCCATGTCCAGATCAAAACATACCATCTTTGATTGTGTACGAGCAGGACCAAGGCCATGAAAGTACCCAACATACCATACCCGGGAGATATCTACAGAAAACAATCAAAGCTCAGCATCTCAGAAGTTTATAGAATTTCTTAAGGGGATTTCAGTGTTTCAGAAGATGACAAATTTCTTCCACTTAATGAACAGATTAGGATCATAAATTTCTTCCACTTAATGAACAGTTTAGAATCATAAATTTCTTCCACACTTAATGAGCGAGAAGGTAATAAATTTCTTCAATCTGGCATTACTAAGGTTTTTTTAGATAATGGAAAAAATATCCAGCTTCATTCTCTAAAGAGAGAAACCAGACCAAATTATTACAAGTTAACAACTATAACGACCAAACCGAGTTTACAAAACAAATCCGACTCAACTGGCATGAAAACCATTGCCAGTGAAGTGAGAAAAAAAAAAGCCCAAAGATATTGTTTTTCAGCTACTTGGTGTAAAACAGGATCATAATTTCTTCCCACAAAACAAAGGATCACAAATGATTGGTTACAGGAATTAGAGGAACAAGATTGTGGTACCTTGGGGCACATTGTCTAGCAGAATTTTTTTTGTAATTAGGTCCACTAAGTAATGATCAAAGAGTCAGTTTCAATTATCTAATTGATTACTACTCTAGGAGGCGACTGCTCTGGAAAATGTCAATATTAAGGGCGCACCCAGTGCAGAGAGCCCCCGCTCTGTGTGGGGTCCAGTAAAGGGTGTCAGTGGCAAGCCTTACCCTCGCTTTTGCAATGCGAGGAGGCCGCAACTCGAACCCGGGACCTTACAGTCACAGGCGGTAAGACTCTACCGCTCGCACCAAGCTCGTCCTTCTGGAAAATGTCAATGCTAATCCCAAATTGTTTGAGTTGAGAAAAGCAAAGCAACACTATTACATAAGCAGTATTAATATTCATAATGTCATACTAAAATGTAATCAAATTACTGAAAATATGATCATCGAAATGTTAGCAGCTATTATAACTCAACATAATGATGTGCTGATACAAATAAGGATTACATCACCACATACTCCCTCTTTCAAATTATAGTTCACTTTGGCTGCCCTACGTCAAACTTCTTTAACTTTGACGAAGTTTGTAGAAAAATGCACCAACATAGAACATCAAATTAGTTTCATTAAGTCCATCAAATATCTTTTGATTGGCCATTTGTTTGACCTTATTGGTGTTAATATATTTTTCTAAAACTTGGTCAAAGTTAGAGAAGTATAAAACAAAAAAGAAAAGTGAACGACATAATTTAAACGTGGGAGTATCTCAATAGATCTCATATGATAGATTTATTTTTTTTTTTTTAGAAAATTACAGTATAAGACAGTTTACCTGGTCATTTGTTAGCACTACCGTTGTGTTTTTCTGAAATGGTATGCATTGCACCAGATTTGGCTGATTAATTATATTGTTGTTGCCAAAAGGTCCAGCTGGGAGAGAGTTTGATACTGCAATAAAGAACCTTCCTGTCAAAATTATTGAATGATTCAGAAAGCTATGTACGGATTTAAGATTAAAAATAAATTTTAAGAAAAAGATCAACAAAAAACTAACAGAAGCCTTTTCAGGGAAAAAAAAAAACTAATAGAAGGATGCACTATTCATTTGAACCAAACAACTCGAAAGGTAAAGCACTGTCACTTGATGGGAAGTTTCTAGCCCACAGAAATAAATATCTTGCTCAACGCCAGCAGGAAATAATGGCTATACAATTCGAAAACCTCAGGTTGGATGTCAAATAGCACAGAATGCTGATCATCAAATTACTCTACAATATTACATTAAAATAAGAAGTAATTGGCTTTCAGGATGAACAAGCTGAAAGATCTCATAGTTTTGGATTCGCAAACATGTGCAGTGATGATCTTTCTTATTTGATCACTCATTGTTTGCGAAAAGTTTTACTAGAACCATGAAAACATATTACAACACCAATCATGGTAGGATTCAGAATAATGTTAATGTTAATATGTATAAATCATCCATTCAATTTAGAAAAGAACAGTTGCAAACTACATCTAGCAACCTAAACAAATTTGCCGTACAATTAAGCTGGTGCAAGAGACATTTTAAATAGGAAATGGAAACACCAAATGTAACAACCATCACACTAGGAAATGTGGCACTCACATAAATTGTCCAGATAGGAATCAGATATATCAGGAATAGGAGGGTTGGAATTCATCAAACAGATAATAGCAAGCTCGCTTCTTGGAATGCCTTTCAAATGCTCCCTGTGCTGCATTACTCAAAGAAATATTCCACAAACTATACATAAGAAATTTGTGAGGTATATATGATACAATGCAGTAAGATTTAAGTCAAACGGGGTTGCCAAGCCATAAAAAAGGTAAAAAATTGAAAGGTAAGAAAAACTTCCACTCACTGTTATGCGTTAATGCGTTAAAACACAACTTACGCCAGTGTTTCATATCCCTCCAACCCCCCATTATATATACAAGGCACCGAGCTCACAACTGTCCACAAAATGTGAAAGGAAAAAATGGCAACATACAAGCTGTTTACCCATCATTGATTTGGGACACCACAATTCCTCCCCCACTAATTTAGACAATGGCATGTGAACTGATAAGCAGACACGCATGATCTAAGAGCAGCTTAGCCACTAAACAGTGCTTGATACCAAGCATGACCCAGGTACTACCACAAAGAGTAGTATTAAATTAAGGTCGATCCAGAAAAAGGAATGAAAAATAACTCTTGTGCTTGATATAATTCAATAATGTTGGGCCGGGATGACAGAATCTTTCACTTACAAGGTCTATGTCAGCAGCGAAATCCATGGTGACAGAAGAGAACGACGGCGGGAACTCAACTGCCGGTACAGGAAGTAGAGTATTAAATTAAGGTGGATCCAGAAAAGGCATGAACAAAATAGAATTTCCACGGATAATAAGACAAATCAGTGTTCAGTTGTAGCAAAGACGCGTCAGAATTGAACACCAAAACTCGTAACAGCTGCGGGAAAGTAGCATCTGAACGGCCAAAACAGAGCAGAACCTACCAAACTGGTAATAAACAAATAGAATTCCGCGACACGTGCCGGAACAGCTAGTTTAGTTTCATCGCCACGATTCGTATCCTATCAAAACCAAAAATAAAAACGAAACAGGAAATCGCGCAAAACCCCGGTAAAACTAACACCTACCTACACAACACCCAACAAAAGGTAGAAAACAGGAGATGAAATTTTGCCGCATCAGGAGAGATCACAAAAACTATCTCACCGCGGAGGTAGGTCCACTCGAAAGGCTTGAGCGAGAGCCGGCTCTGCCCGTAGCTGGCCACCACCACCGCCTCTCCTGCGCGGCGCATCCGCGGGGACCCGCCGGCGCCGACCCCGGCGCGCCCATCACCAACGCCAACGCCAGCACCAGCACCGCCGCCGCCTGCCGCGCCGCGGCCATCAGAGTCCAACGACGACGCGCCCGCGAAATCCGCGAAAGCTCTGCCTAAACCCACCGCGCTCAAGTCACCTGTTGTTTCTCTGACTGGGGAAGGAAGGGAATGGGGGAGAGAGGGGCTTTTCCGGCACGGCGCTAATCTAATCTCTTGGCTGGCTGCTTTTTCTCTTTTGCCCGTCTTTTTCCGCTTTCATTTAATTGCCGGGAAAAAGACTGGAAAAAGACGAAAAGCGACAGGTTGGGCGTACACTAGTGCTGGTCTCGTACGGCGTAGACCCGGTACGGGTTCTAGCGTTTCTCCAGATGGATGTTCCAGGATTTTTACTATATTTTTGTATTGCAATTGGTCAATTGGATGTGCAGGACTGTGGTCTGCAGGTAGTACTAGATTACGATTCATTGGGGGCTAAAAACAAGCGCCTTGTTCGTCCCAGATTTTACTCACAACAAACCGAAGACTACCGCCGCCATCTTTTAACTTTTCACTTCAAACCAAAACTTGAACAAGGCGAAGGATGTTCTTCAACGCAGTCTCCTTTTTCTTTCTTTTCACAATAAACTAGCACCAACCAAAATTTAACAAGGTGAAGGATGTTCTTCAACGCAGTCTCATTTTTCTAATAGGGAGTACAAACATCAAGTAATAACGAGGCTGCCTGCTCGTGATGTTGATTGATTGATTATATTAGTACTATTTATTATATACACTGATAAATGCCCGTAGGCTAATGGATGATCTTTCAGTACCATCTTGGATTCTAGTTTCAAACAGGTAACAATCATCTGACTTGTCTATTTATTTTTCACAACATTGGTATACTTATGAGGTCAATCAATCATCCAACTCAGACATTTCTCCATTGTGTATGTATGTACTATATATGTACCGATATTTAGCCATGGAAGAAACCCACAGACCACACAATGTTGTACTATATATGTACCGATATTTAGCCATGGAAGAAACCCACAGACCACACAATGTGAAAGAGACTTAGGGCCTGCTTGGTTGCCCAAAACTCGCTTCAACCAAAAATGGCAGATTACCAAATCGATGATGATTAATTGGTTTGGTATAAACTTTGGCGAGCCAATAGTTCTAGCCAAATCTGTGGTAAAGTTTTCTTATAACTAATCTAGTCTATGTCAATATTTTTTTACCAAAGTTTTGGTAAGTACAAATCTTATACCAAAATTTTTCTTGCCAAGGTTTTGCGAACCAAAATTTGGCACAGACCACTTGCCATATGAAAGATTGAACCAAATAGGCCCTTATCAACACTCCAAATTCCCCAAATAGGGAATAGGCCCAGAGCTGCTCTCGAACATGCTGTGGGCTGGGCAGCGGCATCGACTGCCTGAATTATTTTACTGGCACCGATTGCAACAAGAGAGTATACCTAGGACCTGTGTAAGTTTTGTGTGGGTTTGCTGCTTGATGATTGAAGAGAAATGAGCTCAACGTCAAAACTAAAAATAACACTGATTGAATTATCCGTACAGCGTGGCTCAATCAGAGTAACTACCTAGCTCAGTCAAACATGTAGCTGTGGGTAACGAAGACAAGGTGATTCAATTTGGTAAACATTCAGGATAATCAAAACCATATATTAATACAATGTTGTAGTACATTATTACCATCTCGCGCTTCACTCTTTTTATTTGACTTGTATAATTGGATGAGTTGTATATTGCAACCTTATTCTTCCATAAGCTTTTGTAGATAACTAGTATAAATATAAGCGATAATATCATTCTACTAAATTTGAGGAATGAACCAAACGATACACCATCTCATCATGATGTGGTTCCTCAAGAAACCAAACACCGCATTAATCTTGCATATAACTCATGACACCAAAAGTACTTTATTTGAACAATCAATTTCCTTGCAATGCTCATTTGAGCCATATCTAAGGACCAGCCTAATTAGAATGAGGATTCGTTACAATAGCCCAAATGATATTCACCATAAAAAAAAAGCACATTTGTTAGCTAGCTCATGAGAAGATCAGAATCTAAACAAGCTCCATCAATAACTGCATTTGTATATAAACGCAACAAAACAAAACAACCATATTTTTCTCCTTAATTAAACCGCTACCTATTAATTAAACCGTTTTACTTATCAACACCGCAAATAGGAGTATATTGAACACATCAACACAAAATCAACTCAAAAGACATATTATAGTAGTCCTATTTTACCAGAAATAACAAATCAAAATGCAAAAGTCAAACAGCTTAAGCAAATCCAAACTAAAAATGGTTGGGTGTGGTAAGAATAGCAATATTTCATTGGGCCCATTTGTATTTGTTGCTCATGGGGTCCACCACTTAGTGACTCACACGAAAAAAAAAAAACGACGCAACAACTTTGTGTGCATGTGATGAGTTTTGTATCCTTAGAGCAACTCCAACAATAGCCCCCATTTCAAAGCCCCTATTTTTTGATTTGGGTGCCCACTCCTACTTTTGTTGGCCCAAATTTAAGCTTCAACTCCAACAAGAAGCACCTAAAGGAAGGCCCCAAAATTCCTTCCCATAGTCACCGACAAATGGGACCAGTCGTCATTGACTCTCCCTTCCTCTTTCTCCGCCAAGGCGTTGAGTGGAAGGAACAGCCATGGATCTCGCCCCCTCGTAGTCCATGGACGGTGGTGGTGCACCTGCAGGTGGATCTCGCGTGTGGACTGGAATTTTGGTGCTAAAAATAGAAACGCCATGCACACCATGATTTGGGGGAGCCGAGCATAGTGCTCGCAATAGCAGCTGCCCATGCGCATGCGAGTTTGCGGACGGAGGCGGCGGCCTCGTCGGACGCCACGGGGAGGAGAAACCTGCGGCGGAGGATGGTGCGCCAAGGGGAGGAGTGAGCTATGGGGTCTCACCTCTTGGCCCAACAAATTTGTTGGGTGTGGGGAGAATTTTGTTGGCCCAATAAATTTGGGGTCCAGAGTAGGGGCTCTGTTGGAGTTGATTTTCTGGCCTCAGACCCCATATTTAGCTATGGGAGCTCAAGTAGGGGCCCTGGAGTTGCTCTTATGAGCATGCAAATTATATCATAGGAAAGAGGGGAGGAGGTGTTATTTCCATTTACTGGTCTAGAAGATAGGGAGAACATTTGAATGTTTTGAATCATAAATTCATAATTGTTTATTTTAACTAATATATTGCACATGCGAACGTTTCGTAGCGTCTAAAAAAATGGCCTTCAGGCTCTCCTGGTTCCTTAAGGCTGGTTGTATTTTAGGACTCACTACTAAGAGTGTGTTTGTTTTTTTAGAATTACACGGTACAACATAGACGTTCACAACACGCACGCACACTCACCCTTATGAACACATGTACGCAAAAAACCAACACGCACGTCACGCACACACCCACCTATGAACACATGTACGCAAACCCTACCCCTAAAACGCCGCCTTCCAAACCCTACCCCTAAAACGTAAACACCACTTAGCACATAGCGCATAAAAATTCGGAAAATCCCGAAAAAAAGGTGTGAGCATAAGGATTTGAAACCCGGTGGATAGCGTCCCCATGAACCGCCCTACCATTAGACTACAAACCAAATCATGGATATGTTTGGTTGAACTGTAATTTCTTGAAAAAAGGCCGTAAGTGGGCGTGGCTTTTTCGAAAAGTCACCCTCACTTCTGAGCAGTGCCCACATGTCATACACAGTTTGGACCTTCTTATAAGTGGACCCCGCATGTCATCCTCACAACCTTTTTTCTACTTCACATCGCAAGGTTGCCGAGAGGGAGGGGTGGCTCACCAGAGTGGCAGCTCGCCGGAGAGGGAGCAGCAGGCCATGGCTGCTGGATCCATGGTCGGGCTGCTTTTGAGGGACCCTAAGCCCTCAATGCCATAATCTTCTAGTAAAATCATAAGTTTGAGAACCAATTGGCCAATATAAGATGTAAAGATCTTACGGCATTAAAAAATCTCCAAATCTCCGGTGTAAACAAAAAGGAACAAACATTGATAAATCACATATTTATGATAACAAAAGGGATATTTGAGTATACAAACACCAAACTAATATATAAGAAAATATTGGTAAAGAAATAAAGTGCAGCATACCTTTACAGCCAAAAGTGTAGCTAAAACACCGAATGTTTTCTTGTCCAAAATTCTGGTTTCAGATTGAAAAATCCGAGATAGTTTTCCTAGGTTTGGGAGTGACAAGGCTCTTGAATAAACAAATGATCTAATTAATCAATTTCAATGGAGTCCACAATCTTTCACATTCAGAATATGCATGGATTAGAGAAGTTTTTAACAATGATTCAATTAATTATTAATTAAATAGAGAAATAAAGAAGGTAGATGTTGGCCTGCACTTTAGCATAGCAGAGCTCGAGTGTGGAGGCCCCGTTGAGTTTCTTTATCACTGTCTCATAACCCAAATATCATCTAGTAGCAGCATATATCAAATATGTTTTCTCAAATTCCACAAGCAAACAACCTAGCTGGAGTGGCTGCACGGAAGGACAGGATACTATCGGTTGCCATATATGTTGATAGTGAAGCTTCTTGTTGTATCAGCCACGAATCTTGTTACATTTGTTCGGTCAAAAAAAAAATCTTGTTACATTTGAACATCATCACAAGCCTAGTTGGTTCAGTCAAAAGTTCTTCTCCATCTCCAGTAAAAACATAATCTCTGGTGCTTTATTTTTCTCTTTTAATGCAAATAGCAACTGATGTATCCTGATGACCGCGTGTGACAAAAATAGTAATGCTTCTGGATTCTGACGACTGAACATATATCCACTTGAAAGCATATATCACTGAGTGCATAGAGAAAATATTGGTAGCGCAATGACTAAAAAAGGTAATGTGCCCACCTGTAAAAGAAAAATCTCAAAGAAATCAGTAGATTATACTTGCAAGAGGCCCGATAAAACAAAGCTAGCCTTCGTACCTAGATTTCAACTTGCACATCCAAACCATCCCGAGTTAATCGGAGCAGTTCCTCAAAATAAATGAAAGGGAAAAAAAATTTGATAGAAAACTTGTGACGAACAGATTACGGGCGTTCTCCACGGACATGTCCTTGCAGGCATTGGACCTTGGTGGCCACTGCCATGTCACATGGAGGTGGAGCGAGCGGACACTGAGGGAGCCGCCGCCATGATAATTGGAGGCACCCTGCAGAGTTGCCAACAGGAGACGAAAAACAGTGTGTGCAGCCGCATGTTTTCGAGTCCACCATAAATTTTGGGCGTTTGCACAATGCATACAGTTCTTTGTGTGATGTCCGCTCTAGTAGCATTCGATGCTAGACAACATTATTATTCCAGTAGGTCACTGTGGGTGAAAGCAAGAAAAGCTGGCTGTGTGGTTTCTCAAGAATGTGAAGCAAGGAGACGTGAAGGAGCGACCTGATGTCGGCATCATACATGCGCGGGAAGTCTTTTTCTTTTTCCTTGATTGATTGATTTCATCTGTCTTTTACTTTCTGCTGTTCTGTTATATACGTCGACATACTCCCTCCGTTCCAATACTTGCAATTTTTGACTTCATATAAACCGTGTTTGATCGCTTCGTCTTATTCAAATTTTTATGTAAATTATAAAACAAACAAAACGTCATTACAATATCTTTAGTGATGTAATAAGTTATAACAAAAGTGGTAATATTTATTAAAAAAGTTGAATAAGACGAGAGGTCAAACACGCTTTATATGAGTCAAAGAATTGTAAGTATTGTGGAATAAGAGAAAGTATCACTATTAATTTCTAGATACCCTTATTGTTTTGAATCGTCATGCAGATATCATGCCAGAGGAGACTACGCACGGCCGCCAAGAAAACAGGCATTTGAGCAGGGAAGAAGACGAGGAGGATGACGGAGGAAGAACGAGCTGCCAACTCTACAGCTACCAGGTTCTTGAGGCTGCTACATGTCGCTTCTCAAGTAGAAATAAGCTAGGGAGTGGTGGATTTGGAACAGTGTACAAGGTAATAGTAACCAAGAATTAACTTGTTTGTCATTAATTCTAGTTTTGTTAGTAAAAGAGCTTAGCTTGGAACATAAATAATGGAAGAGAGAAGTGCAGGCACGCTTGAGAATGGCAAGGAAGTAGCGGTGAAAAAGGCTCGGGATTCCAAGAGGACTGTACAAGAACCTCGGGAAGGAGATCTCCATTGTGGTTAACTTGTGCCACAAGAACCTTGTGAGGTTTTTAGGGTACCGCTTTCAAGAGGAAGGGATGTTTCGCCTCTATGAGTACGTACCTAATAACAGCCTGGATAAGTTTTTGGTACAAAGGTAAGTTCATTTCTTCACTATTGATTATATTTATTAACAGGGGTAGTAAACAGATAACTAATGAGAAAACACCAAAAATTTGCCTTGCAATTGCAAAAGATCTCTTCAGTGGTGAGAAGCTAGAGTGGGCTACATGGTTCAACATCATCTTAGGGGTTGCTCGTGGCCTCCAGTTTCTTCACGACAAAGGGATCATTCACCGCGACCTCAAGCCACACAATGTACTTCTCGACGATAATTTCAACCCAAAGATCGCTGATTTTGATCTTATGAGGATGTACGATAAAAACGAAAAACTCACGAGAGCACCGAGAAGGTTCTTTGGAACATTGTAAGTACATGAGCAATCATCGCTCACAACTACACACACTTTGTTCATGCTTTTTAGAGAACAAGGCCAATCGATCAACCGATAACACTTGAATGATGGTTCAAATAAGAACTATATATGTTTGTCATGTATCAAAACTATTAGTTGAGAGTTTCCCATCACGCACGCGACGTTCCCCGCCCGTAGCCGCCGCCGGGGATCTCGCGCTCGGCATCGCTAGCCCAAAAGCTCTTGGATTTGAGCTCTCCTCTTCGAGATCTATTCATCCATACCTTTTGTGGCTCCTCTACTTGCGCCGCACGGGGAGATCGGGAAGCTCTTCACATCGCCTACCGTCGACCACCATGTGAGCAAAGCGGCCCGAAAGCTCTCTCGTCCGTCGCGCCGCGCGCGAGGGTCGCTCCCAGGTCGGTCGTCCGCTCGCGGGCGCCTCTCCTCGCCGTTGGCGCCGTGCGGGCGGGGGCGGGACCACCGGCACCTCCCGCGAGCTTGGGGCTGCCGGCCCGCACACCTCGGCGCCCGGTGAACCGACCTCCGGGCGTCATTTGCCGAGCCGACCGAAAGGTCCTAATGGCTAGGGGTGAATAGCCTATTAAAAAAATTCTACAAACAACACTAAGCAAGACGGTTAGTAAATAAGACGGCGTAGCGAATAAGCAAGTGCTTCAAGCTAATTACGCAAGCCTCCTAGCAAATCTAGGAATTCTAATGTCTCTAATCACAAGCAATGGCTAGGTTGCTAAGATACTCCTAGGTGGACAAGGTACACTAACTAATTTTACCACTAGGAGCTAACAAGGCTAAGCTAACTAACCAAGCTACACAACACTAAGCACCCTAACAAGATATACTACGAAAGTAATGCAAGAGGTGCTAGAATACAATACCACCGGTGTAGTGTCGAGGTTGTAGCCAATCACCGTGATCACCAAGAAATCTCCAACGAGCAAGAACAAGTGACACGATGATTTTTTACCGAGGTTCACGTGCTTGGCGGGCACGCTAAGTCCTCGTTATGGCGACACACTCACTTGACGTGTGCTAAGCAATGGCCGGTGCCAAAACCCCTATGGGCGCTCAAGCAAACGATCACAAGAGAGGGTCCAACAAGCCACGAGCAATCCACTAGTGCTCCTTTCGCGAATCTCCGCGGGGTAAGGAACGACCCCTCACAATCACCACCCGGTGTGGCCTCAAACAAGCTCCACTTGAGCTCAACACCGCCTCTTGCTCCAAGCCGCTAGGGAACCGGGTAAATTCCCAAGAAAACAAGAATCCCGCGGCTTCTCCAAGGATGAAGTGCCTCTAGATGCAACCGATGATGCAATGCACTTCTATCACTCTCAATCTCACCAAGAATTCGAGTTAATGGATGGAGAGATGAGTGGAGAGGAATCACAAATGCTCACTAGCAAGTTGGAAGCTTCAAATGTGCAAGAGAGGTCCCAAAGAACCAGCCAACCAAGTATATATATGGCTCCTCTCGAAATGGAGCCGTTACTCTAAAAAATTTACCCTCTGCACAGATCGACCGGACGCGACCGCCGGGGAACCACCCGGTCCGGGTCGGTCCGGTCGGTGCTCGTCGCCTACCGCAAGCTTCGGGCCCACTTCAGTTGGCTTTCTCCACGCCGTCCGGTCGGGGTTCGGTCACCACCGGAAGCGTCCGGTCGGCCTTCCGATCGGTGCGTCCGGCCAAAACGCAGCGGTCGTGCGAGCTCTCTGCGGGACGTGCGGCCGGAGCCACGGCCGGTCGCGTCCGTCGAGGCGGAAGCGTCCTCGGCCACCCCCGGACCGCTTTTTCTTCACTTTCTTCTTTGCTCTTTGCTTCAAACTTTGCTTAAGCCTCTTGCCATGGGTTGCCAACACGTCCAAGATGACCACGCCATCACCAATGTTAGCACGCCGAGAAGTTAGGCAAGATCGAAGTTAGTGCTCTCATGTCCTAAATGCAATATGCAAGTCAATTGGACCTAGAAGCACTTCATGCAAGGATTGTCGCGGCATCCCCTCTTGATAGTCGGCTATCTATCCTATAATATGATCACACGCTCTATCGTGTCTTGATCACCGAAAGGAAAACCCTATCAAGTATACCTTTGCCTTGATCTCCCGGGTTCCTCTCAAGCCGATCACCGAGCTTGACGATCCATCATGTCAACCATCATTGTCCATGTTCATGATCATCATGCTCCTTGTCATCAACCTAATCCTTTCTCAAATCATCCACTTAGAGCAAAGGATTAGTCCACAAGTGTCGTCATCAATTTCCAAAACCAAACATGTGATTTCACCGACCGGCTGACACCATCTCCACCACCGCCTGGCTGCCTCTACGCGGTAGCCATCCCTCTCAACTCCGTTGTCGCCGCCCAAGCTGGGGGGATGTAGATAAAGGTAAGAGAGCACCCCCGCTACGATGGCAGTACCCGCCCCAGCCGACCCGATGCCGCCCCAGATACACAGCCACGGTGTAAGGTTCTAGATGGCTAGAGGGGGGGTGAATAGCCTATAAAAATTTTCTACAAGCTCAACTAAACAAACCGATTAGTATAAAACACGGCGTAAAGCGGTTTGCGCTAGCTCTATTGTCTTGCAAGCCTCTAGTGACAATTCTAAATAAATTCTATGATCTCTATGTCACACAAGAGCTATGTCACTACTCTAACTAGTGAACAATCCTTGTATGGTCCTTATGCTAGCAAGAACAACCTACACAAGCAAGTGCTAGCTCTCTACTCAAAGTAATCTAGCAAAGTAATGCACGAGTGAGAGACTTGTTATACCGACTTGTAGAGGCTATGAACCAATCACCGGGAAGAGGATGAACCAATCAACACAATGAGATGGAGAACCAATCACCAAGACAATGAACAAGTCGATTTGTTCACCCGAGTTCGCTTGTACACCGACAACTACTCTCGGTTGTGCCGACCAACACAAGGATGGTGTTTGAGCTAGGCGGTGCCCTTGCTAGCCTCAACACACCACTCAACAAGTGTGGTACCCAAAGCACGAGCAATGTATTCCTTGCACTTTGTCTTCCCAGACGAGGAGTGCGTAATCCTCTCACAAATCAACCGGAGGTGGCCAAGAAACAATCACCTCTTCTTGCCAACAACTCCACCACTTCACCAAGCCGGCTAGGAGCGGTGCCTCCAAGAGAAACGGGAAATCCACCGTCTCTCTACGATCTCCAAGTGCCTCTAGATGCAAGAACTTCGATGCAATGCACTTGGATCAACTCTTCTCTCAAGAATGAAGCTCAAATCAAGAGTGAGAGAGGAGGGAGGCTTGCTTGCTTGCTCAAAGGTGTTAGGAGTGATTCAAAATGACCAAGAGAGAGAGCAAGTGGCGACCAAGGTGGTATATATAGGCCACACCACGAAAATGTGGTGGAAAGGGTGGAAAAACACACTTTAGCGGCTTTGACCGACGCCTTGACCGGACTCACCGGTGAGTCCGGTCGGTGGGTCCGGCCACAACCGACAAGCCAAAACCGGCGCTGGACCACTGCCCTTGGAGCGTCCGTCGCTAGCGTCCGTCGGTGCTTCCGGTCCGCCGCCGGAAGCATCCGGTCACCAGCGTCCGTCGGCCCTCGGCCGAAAGCTCCCAAACATGCTCTCTCGCCAGACGCGATCGACCGGACCGTCCGGTCACTTCCGACCAGCTTCCGGCCGATGCGTCCGGCCACGCCCGAGCTGCGAAAACTCGTCATTTTGTCGCCGTTCCTTCGCCTTTGCTCCAAACCGACTTCCGTCACTTGTTTCTTGTTGCCGACACGCCGAAGAACACCTCGACACCATGTGTTAGCATTTTCGAAACCATTTTCGACAAGGACGGAGTTAGCACTTTAGGTTAGAATGCATGCATATGAGACTTGAACCTAAAGGCACGTGAGGATCGATATGCACGAAAGTTTTCCCCTCTTTATAGTACGACTTATCGATCCTATAACCACCCACACCCTCTATGGTGTCTTGGGTGTGAAATCAAAAGCCCTATGGTCATACCTTTGCCTTGGGACCTTTGATCTCGAAACTCCACCGAGTTGCATGCTTGATCAACTTTTGGATTACCTTGACCCTTCATCCATGATCACAATGCACCAACTCCGGCACGACCAATCTCCAATCTAATCAAACACTTAGCATCGAGAGATTAGTCCTTAGGTGTCACTAATTAGCCAAAACCAAACTAGAGATCTTCAATCTCCCCTTTTTGGTAATTGGTGACAACCCGCATAAAGGTTTTATGATTAAAGTTTTTTGAACATACAACGGTTGTCCAAGCATTTTGCTTACAATCATAGGATTGGACAATCATCATAGTTCGGTTTTGGTAGCAAGAGCTCCCCTACATGTATGCCACGAGTTTGGAACGAAGCATTGCATACATGTATGAATATTGAAATTGAGGGTGAGCTATGTTACCAAAATGATGCTTAGGTGAAAGAAATGGACCTTTGAAGCGTGATACCAATCGGAGTTGCGCCATTTTCACCATACAAGCATTAAGGTAACTAGATTTTCATCAAAACTCAAAGTACCACGTGAGATCACTTTATAAGCAAGGTACTTGAATTAAGAGCGAATTTAGAAAATCTAGCTAGCTCCTATGCATGCTAGTTATCAACCACTTATAAAGCATCTTACTCAACTAGCATACACCACACAAGCATGTATATAGAATTTAAATACATGTGCAATGAGCAAGTCATATGTTAGTGCACAATCAAATGCAACAAATTGTTTATGAGCTTGCTCCCCCCTACTTGTGTGAACCACTTGTTAACTCATGAACCACATGAGAGGTTTTCAAAAACATGTGAAATTTTTAATTTTCCAAAACCTTTCATGCACTAATCTCTCCCCTTTGTCGACAATTTCCACAAAAGGTATGACCATGTTGTGTTATGGAAGAGAGAATAGTGCTCAAATTTGGTCAAATTTGGATCACTTGTCAAACATATATTTCGGTTTGAACCAAAGACAAGCTTCTTCACACCTCATGACAAGGGTTATCTTGCCTATGTTGAAGCATATGTGTGAAAAGATAGCCAAATTCAACACTTGAGATTGCAAGCCCATAAGCATGTCATATGTCATCACTAGGTCAATCAAACATAAAGAGCAATAGTGATGGCATACATACATTGAAATCCTTTTATTTTCCATGAATGCTTCCTAAGGCACAAGTTATATGTCTATATGTTCTAACAAGTCCTTAGTTATCATGAATGCCATGTCAAACAATGTTACCTTTGCTTGCTTGATGGAGGGGCATGTCATGATAGTGAGGTGCATTCAACTCATGTTGGAGAAGTCAAGGATATTCAACTTATTTCTTAGCTTGCAAAACCTCTTCTCATCTAGTGGCTTTGTAAAGATGTCGGCCAATTGATCTTCGATTGCCAATAGGTTGAATAGCAATGTCACCCTTTTGTTGATGATCTCTAATGAAGTGATGCCTTATGTCAATGTGCTTGGTTCTTGTATGTTGGACCGGGTTTTGAGTCATCTTGCAAGCACTTTCATTGTCACAATACAAAGGCACATGATGGAAATCAAATCCATAATCCTTCAATGTTGATCTCATCCATAGCAATTGTGCACAACAACTACCGGCACTAATGTATTCGCCTCTCGGCGGTTGAAAGTGTCACACCGGTTTGCTTCTTTGAGGACCAAGACACTAGAGATCTTCCAAGGAATTGACAAGTGCCACTTGTGCTTCTTCTATCAACCTTGCATCCCCCATAGTCGGAGTCCGAATATCCAATAAGCTCAAAGTTTGACCCCTTGGGATACCATAGCCCAACATTTTGTGTGTGCTTCAAGTACCTCAATATTCTTTTTGATGCGGTGAGATGACTCTCTCTAGGTGAGGATTGAAATCTTGCACACTTGCCCACACTAAACATCACATCGGGCCTAGAAGCGGTCACATAGAGTAAGCTTCCAATCAATGACCTATAGTACCTTTGATCAACCATATTGCCACTTTCATCATTGTCCAATGATCCATTGGTACCATTGGTGTATTGATGCCCTTGGCATCTTGCAATCCAAACCTCTTGACCATGTCTCTAATGTATTTCCCTTGACTAATGAAGGTGCCATTCTTCATTTGCTTGATTTGAAGACCAAGGAAATATGTAAGCTCTCCAAGCATAGACATTTCAAACTCTTTTGCCATCATCTTGGCAAACTCTTCACAATACTCTTGATTTGTTGATCCAAAGATGATATCATCAACATATATTTGCATGACAAACAAATCCTTCCCAATCTTCTTGGTGAATAGAGTAGTGTCAACTTTGCCCATCTTGAAGCCTTTCTTGAGTAAGAAGTCTCTCAACCTCTCATACCATGCTCTAGGTGCTTGCTTCAACCCATACAATGCCTTGTTCAACTTGTACACATGGTTGGGATGATGGTAATCTTCAAAACCGGGCGGTTGCTCAACATACACTAGCTCATTGATGAAGCCATTGAGAAAGGCACTCTTGACATCCATTTGATAGAGCTTGATGTTGTGTGCACATGCATAGGCCAATAGAATTCTAATTGCCTCTAATCTTGCAACCGAGGGCATATGTTTCACCAAAGTCAAGACCCTCAACTTGAGTGTAACCTTGTGCAACTAGTCTTGCTTTGTTTCTCACAACAATGCCATCTTCATCTTGCTTGTTCTTGAAAACCCATTTGGTTCCAATGACATTGTAGTCCTTTGGTCTCTCTACCAATTCCCAAACCTTGTTTCTATCAAAGTTATTGAGCTCCTCTTGCATTGCAATGACCCATTCTTCATCCTTCAAGGCATCACCAACCTTTTCGGGCTCTTCTTGTGACACAAATGCAAAATGTTCACAAAATGCCGCTAGCCTTCCTCTTGTTTGCACTCCACTTGCAATATCACCAACAATTTGATCAATTGGGTGATCTCTAGCAACACTTGAGCTTTGGAGTATTGGTACTTGATTGCTTGAGCTTGGTTGATCACTTGTTGTTGCTTGAGATGATGTACTAGCTTGTTGTTGATCTTGAACTTGAGCACCACTAGCTTGAGTGATTTGCACTTCATCTTTGTCATCATCAACTTGAGTTGGCCTAATATCACCAATGTCCATGCCTCTCATGGCATTTACCAATTGAGTTCCACTAACATCATTGAGGTTCTCATCTTCATCTTGGGACCCATTGGTTTCATCAAATTCAACATCATGGACTTCTTCTAGCACTCCACTTGAGTTGTTCCACACTCTATATGCTTTGCTTGTGGTGGAATAACCAAGTAGGAATCCTTCATCACACCTCTTGTCAAACTTGCCAAGTCTTGCACCCTTCTTCAATATGTAGCATTTGCATCCAAATACTCTAAAGTATGCAATGGTTGGCTTTCTTCCATTCAATAGCTCATAAGGTGTCTTGTTCATCATGGGATGGCAATACAATCTATTGATGTAGTGGCATGCGGTGTTGATTGCTTCGGCCCAAAATGATTGACTCACATTGTATTCACTAAGCATTGATCTTGCCATCTCAATGAGAGTCCTATTCTTTCTCTCAACTAGGCCATTTGATTGTGGTGTGTGTACTTGGCCGAAAGTTGATGCATGATTCCATAATCATCACATAGCTCATCAACTCTTGTGTTCTTAAACTCACTACCATTGTCACTTCTCACTTTCTTCACTATGATATCAAATTCATTGTGCACCCTCTTGAGAAATGTCTTGAACAAAGAGTACACATCACTCTTGTCATTGAGAAAGAACACCCAAGTGAATCTTGTATAGTCATCCACAATCACAAATCCATACTTGTTGCCACCAATGCTTGTGTATGCGGTTGGGCCAAACAAGTCAATATGGATCAAGTCAAATGCCTTGCAAGTACTCATGAAGCTCTTCTTTGGATGAGTATTGGCAACTTGCTTGCCGGCTTGACATGCACTACATAGCTTGTCCTTGTCAAAGTGAACATCCTTCAAGCCCCTTACTAGATCATGAGTCACTAACTTATTGAGTTGCTTCATGCCAACATGACCAAGCCTTCTATGCCATAGCCAACCCATGCTAGATTGAGATATCAAGCATGTACTAATTTGTGTCTCACTAGCACTAAAATCCACAAGGTAGAGGTTATCAAATCTTATTCCCTTGAAGATCAAGCTTGAATCTTTTGTGCTCACAATCTCAACACTATCTTCACCAAAGATACACTTGTAACCAAGATCACAAATTTGTGCCACCGAAAGCAAATTGTACTTCAATATATCCACAAGTGCCACATTTGACAATGTCAAGTCATTGGTTATTGCAATCTTGCCTATGCCTTGTATCTTGCCACTTTTTGCTATCACCAAATGTAATAGGCTTGCCATTCTCTTGATTTGAATCAATAGTGTTGAACTTCCTTGCATCACCGGTCATATGTTGAGTGCACCCACTATCAAGAATCCAATGGTTGCCCCCAATCTTGTAATTTACCTACAAGGAAATCAATAATATTTAGGTACCCATTTGCCTTTGGGTCCTTGGAGGTTAGCAACCAAAGCCTTTGGTACCCAAATTGCCTTCTTCTTTGGGCCAACAATGGGTGTACCAACAAACTTTGCCTTGACACCCTTCTCACCCTTGGTAAGCAAATAACAAGAATCAAAAAGATATGGAATGCACTTTGCTTGATTTCTTGTTCATGTTGATTTTAGCACATTTTAGCTCTTGATGCCCCACTTGCTTGCATCTATTGCAATAGAGCCCATTGCTCTTCACAAAGCTAGGCTTTGGAGTAGCAAAGGCCTTCTTGCCTTTCTTGGGGATATAGCCTAAGCCTTCCTTGTTAAGGGAAAACCTTTGGCTACCCAAGCACTTTAGCAAACGGGCATCCCCACCATATGCCTTCCTCAAGGAGTGGGTGAGCTCATCCACCTCTCTTTTGAGAGTCTCATTCTCAACCTTTAGTGATGAATCTAAAATTACTCCATCACTAGTAGTAGAGCTTGAGTGGGTTGATGTGGATGTGGAAGGAATAGATGGTTCTTCAACATCAACCACAAGGGTTTCATCTATGATGTCACATGTTGAACCAACATCCTTCTTGATGATTGAGCAAGCTCTATCATTCTTCTCTAAGAGCAAGGCATGGGCTTTTTGAAGCCTTGTGTGTGAGCTAGCTCCAATTCCCCATGGTCTTCCTTTAGACCCTCATGGGTGGCCTCTAGCTCCCTAAAGTTTTGCTCAAGAGTTTTTTACACTCTTTTGCAAAGCTTTACATTCCTTGTCCTTAGTCTTAAGCATGATATGAGTTTGCTTAAGCATCTCTAAAAGATCATCTCTAGTGGGTTCATCATCATCATCATCATCACTATATCACTATCATATTTTACTTCATTATCACTTAGTTCATCATGCTCATGCAATGATACCTTAGTGGCCTTAGCCATGAAGCATGAAGGTGATGAGCCAAGAGAGATGATGTCTTGTGTTGACCAATTGCACTCATGGCCTTGGGCTTCTCTTCCTCTTCATCGGATGAACCATCACTATCCCAAGAGCAAACAAATGCACCATCATTTGTCTTCTTGAATGTCATTGATTTGCTCTTCTTGTTGGTCTTGCCACCCTTGTTTGCCTTGTGCATCTCTTTTTCTTTCTTGATTGGGCAATCGGCAAGGATGTGATAAGGGCTATCACACTCAAAGCACTTTCTTGGCTCTTCATTGTTCTTGGATGAGTCATTTCTTCTTCTAGAGCCTTGACCAAACTTCTTGCCCTTCAAGACCTTGTTGAAGTTCCTCACAAACATAGCAAACTCTTGATCTATCTCATCAAGATTGACTTCCCCATCATCTTCTTCTTGAGCCTTGGACTTGCCCTTGATCTTGGATGAGGTGGTGGCGGCCTTGAATGCCACAACCTTCTTGTTCTTGTCATCTTCCTTCTCCACTTCATCTTCCATGCCATCAACTTGCTCATCGGTTAGCACCTCTCCAAGCAAGTCACTAGGTGTCATTGTGTCCAATGCACCTCTAAAGAGTATCTTCCTCAACATGGCAAATCTCTTGGGCAAGCACATCAAGAATTTGTGCCCAAAGTCACGATCTAGGGTCTTCACACCCAATGCCTTGAGATCATTCACAATCACTTGGAGCCTATGAAATGTCTCCTAATGGTCTCATCCTTCTTCATTTTGAAATTCTCAAACTCACTCTTGAGAACATACAATTTGGCACTTTTCACCACCTTTGTGCCCTCATAGGTCTCACATAGCTTCTCCCACACTTCACTTGCCTTTTCAAGGTCTTTGATGCCCTCAAACACCTTGACATCCATGCCATTGTACAATGTGTTCAATGCCATGGTGTTGCATTGCTTGTTTGACTTGTCGGTGGGAGTGAGATTGGTTGGATCAAGGATGACATAATCCTTTTCGGTCACCTCCCATACTTGGTCATTGATTGATCCCAAGTACATTCTCATGCATCTCTTCCAATAATCAAAATTCTTGACCCCATCAAAGAAAGGAGGCTTTCCCCCAACATGGTTGAACACGACATTAGCCATACTATCACACCAAGGTTGTTAAGCCTTCAAATATGGTGACCACGGCTCGATACCACTTGTAAGGTCCTAGATGGCTAGAGGGGGTGAATAGCCTATAAAAATTTTCTACAAGCTCAACTAAACAAACCGATTAGTATAAAACACGGCGTAAAGCGGTTTGCGCTAGCTCTATTGTCTTGCAAGCCTCTAGTGACAATTCTAAATAAATTCTATGATCTCTATGTCACACAAGAGCTATGTCACTACTCTAACTAGTGAACAATCCTTGTATGGTCCTTATGCTAGCAAGAACAACCTACACAAGCAAGTGCTAGCTCTCTACTCAAAGTAATCTAGCAAAGTAATGCACGAGTGAGAGACTTGTTATACCGACTTGTAGAGGCTATGAACCAATCACCGGGAAGAGGATGAACCAATCAACACAATGAGATGGAGAACCAATCACCAAGACAATGAACAAGTCGATTTGTTCACCCGGAGTTCGCTTGTACACCGACAACTACTCTCCGGTTGTGCCGACCAACACAAGGATGGTGTTTGAGCTAGGCGGTGCCCTTGCTAGCCTCAACACACCACTCAACAAGTGTGGTACCCAAAGCACGAGCAATGTATTCCTTGCACTTTGTCTTCCCCGACGAGGAGTGCGTAATCCTCTCACAAATCAACCGGAGGTGGCCAAGAAACAATCACCTCTTCTTGCCAACAACTCCACCACTTCACCAAGCCGGGCTAGGAGCGGTGCCTCCAAGAGAAACGGAAATCCACCGCCTCTCAACGATCTCCAAGTGCCTCTAGATGCAAGAACTTCGATGCAATGCACTTGGATCAACTCTTCTCTCAAGAATGAAGCTCAAATCAAGAGTGAGAGAGGAGGGAGGCTTGCTTGCTTGCTCAAAGGTGTTAGGAGTGATTCAAAATGACCAAGAGAGAGAGCAAGTGGCAGCCAAGGTGGTATATATAGGCCACACCACGAAATGTGGTGGAAAGGGTGGAAAACACACTTTTTGCGGCCTGATCGACGCCTTGACCGGACTCACCCGGTGAGTCCGGCCGGTGGGTCGGTCACAACCGACAAGCCAAAACCAGCGCTGGACCACGCCCTTGGAGCGTCCGGTCGCGCGTCCGATCGGTGCTTCCGGTCAAGACCGAAGCATCCGTCATCAGCGTCCGTCGGCCCTCGGCCGAAAGCTCCCAAACATGCTCTTTGTCTACGGGCCCGACCGGACCGTCCGGTCACTTCCGACCGCCTTCCGGCCGGTGCGTCCGGCCACGCCGTAGCTGCGAAAACTTCGTCGTTTGTCGCCGTTCCTTCGCCTTTGCTCCAAACCGACTTCCGTCACTTGTTTCTTGTTGCCGACACGCCGAAGAACACCTCGACACCATGTGTTAGCATTTTTGAAACCATTTTCGACAAGGACGGAGTTAGCACTTTAGGTTAGAATGCATGCATATGAGACTTGAACCTAAAGGCACGTGAGGATCGATATGCACGAAAGTTTTCCCCTCTTTATAGTACGGCTTATCGATCCTATAACCACCCACACCCTCTATGGTGTCTTGGGTGTGAAATCAAAAGCCCTATGGTCATACCTTTGCCTTGGGACCTTTGATCTCGAAACTCCACCGAGTTGCATGCTTGATCAACTTTTGGATTACCTTGACCCTTCATCCATGATCACAATGCACCAACTCGAGACGACCAATCTCCAATCTAATCAAACACTTAGCATCGAGAGATTAGTCCTTAGGTGTCACTAATTAGCCAAAACCAAACTAGAGATCTTCACACGGGCGACCCCATCCCGCGGGTCCACCTGCCGCGGCCAACCTCAAGAACTCCGACGAACCTGGTGCGCCGGCGACTCTATGAACAGCTCTGCTTTGGGAGATCGAAGCGCTCCTACAGTTGAGACCCCACCGCCCCCGCCGCTGATCCACACTCGCCCGCCGAAGCTGGATGACGACCTGGTTATCCCGGCTATGTCGGAATCTGGCCTCTTGCAGATGGCGCAGCCCTCCTATGCGGACATGGTCAAGAGGCACAAGACCGCAGTTAAGGAGGCGCTCCTACCCCAGCGCCCAAAGGCCCGCACCATCCAATCCGCCATTACAACGCCGAGGGGGAGCACTTACTACGGGCGTGACTTCACTGACGAGCCGTCTCGTCGTCGGCGCACAGACGACGATCCTCGAGGCCGTGCCCCAACCTCTACATCTGGGGAGGTCAAGGCAGCCATGGCACTCAAAGGCAGCTCTGAGGGTCGCTCACTTCCCAAGCGTGGCATCGAGGAGTCGTTGCCTTCCACTGACTCCGTGAAATCTCAGCGCAGCCTTGCCTTTAAGCAATGGGCTCGAGGCAGATGCTATCGTTGTCTTGCTCGTGATCATCAGGTTAGCTCATGTTGGGACTTGTTCCGTTGCATTTGTTGTCGCCGACCTGGGCATCGGGAGCGGCGCTGCCCCCATCGGTTCCTCTTCCCTACCCACCGGACCACCCTCACCACCAGCTTCTAATCCTCGCGACCCGCAACTAGCTCATAGTTGGGCAGACACTGTGGTTACATCCTCGACAAATCAACTTTGCACTCCGTCACCTTCACAGAGCTCTTCTCTTTTGCGTGGAGATGGTGTTCATGACCGCGGTGACCATGTACCCCAAGCTCCAGCCATCTTTGATCTCCAATCCATACTTACACCTTTTGCTGGAGTCACTACACTCAAAGCTTCAACAACATATCATCACCCATTTAGATAAGTCGGTGCGGCCACTTAGAGATGAGATTTCAGCTATCAAGTTGTGGGTCGGCACGTGTGGCTACACACTTGAAGCATGTTGAGCAGCCAAGTGAGGACCCTTACATTGATGTGTGTCGATCACTTTGCTCCCCATGGAGAGCCACCTGGCGAGCTTCCCTACATGGTGACCTCTTTGGCCCTTGTTCTCTAGTTTGGCGATCTCCGATGTCATCGATCCTCGATTCTCTTGCGGAGGCGAGCACGCCGCCGACTCCTTGGTGTGTGATGTCACATGTGCGTCGAGCGAGACTCCATCATTGGTGAGAAGACAACGGATCAATCCATTGCGGTGCCCTCGGAGACCCCCGGTGCTCAATTATTTGAGCAACCCGTTGCTAGATGTTGTCACTACTGGCGAGGATTACGTTTTGGTGGAGGGCGCATCCAATGGTGAGGAAGTTGTCTCACACGAGATTGTTGAGGACCCTATCTATCTCATCACCATCGAAGACGACCTTGGACATTCTCACATCGAGGAAAATGGTCTTACATTCTACGACCGAGGTCACAACACAAGCGCCCGGCTAATGGAGGATCCATCAATGAAGGATGTGTCTTGTTCGCCCGAGACAACTAGGAAGGAGAAGGTTGAGGCGTTTCCTCCTATAAATCCCCTTCACCACCGCCACAATAACAAGGCGTCGGCGTAAGTCCTATGACAGTCTTCACTTCGCCCGAAGTACCCGCCTTGTGCAACGCAATGTGTTAAAAGATTTAGGCATTGTTGGGAAGGATGGCAAGCTTCGACGATAGTGCAATTCAAGAGGTTGTAGACTACCTAAAGGGATTTGTTGCCACCGGATCTTCTCAAGCCTCTAATGGAATTAAAAGGTCGTGCCTTTTGGGATCTTGTGGCGGAGATCACCTTGCCTCTTCTTAATGGGCGGTAGGGTTGTTGTTGGTTGTGCTTGTTGTTGTTTGCTCTCGTTGCCAGTGGCTTGTTGTTTACTGAGTTGTGTTCTAGTCGTAGTGTGTTGGTTCCAGTTGTAAGTTGACTAAGGTTGTACTGTGCCCATCTGGGCGGTCTCTTCTTTTTAATATAGCGAGCAGCTCTCCTGCCGGTTCGTTAAAAAAAAAAGATGGTTCAAATAACCTTCTACACCGCATAGTTTCATTCTTTGGGTTTCATATGCACTTAACTCATTGCATCTAGTTCTATGAAAAATTAAGACGGAAAACAATTGCCATGAGGTTTCATCTAAATGATATCTATGCCATCCCTCTTCCTTAATATTTTGCCATGTTATCAAAATTGTTTATGTAGCACCCTTTTAAATGAGAATTGAACAGAGGCCGGAACTTTTGTTCCTTATCTAAAAAAATGAGAATTGAACTCCATTAAGAGTGGCGTAATGTGGAGGTCATCTCAAGAACCTGGTTGCTGAAGATGATCTCAGTAGGACCCATGGTGAACTACAAAAGGGAGTTGAAGGATGGTGTTGAGGAACTTCAGAATAACTGACTAATAATAACTGAAAGAGGCCAGAGCACAGCGACTCCCTTGGAGAGACGTACGAAGCCGATGGTGCATGGATGATGGAACACCTTACTGAAAACTTCCTAGCACATTTTGGGTATAAGGAGCTTATGGAGCTGATTGAAACAGAGTAGGGGAATGGCGGGGTTTGGAACCCAACTCATCTGAAGCCCACGAATGTTCGCCTGTTCGGTTAAGTTCAGTGTGGGCTGTAATCCGGCCTATCCAGTCCCTCAACCTGGCCCGGTAATCAAAGCCCGGCCTCTACTGAGATCATCTCCAGCAGCTCAGCTTACCATTTTGCTCAAAAAAAAAAAAAAAAAAAGCTCAGCTTACCATGGGTCCCACATGTCAGGTAAATCATCTACAGTATTTTTTCTTTTTTTTCTCCCCGCTCGGTCATCTCTCCCGCAGCGCCGCCAACCGCGAGTCCCTGCCCTCCGCCCTCCACCGCGTCCGCCCCAGCCTCTCCCCACCGCGGCACTATGCTTCACACAGTAACTCTGCGCCGCCGCTATCCACCGCAGGGCAGCTTCTTCTTACTCTCGCTCGCCGGCCCCAACTTCCACCGTTGCCTCCCGAGCTTGAGCGGGTGCCCAGCCATCGCCATGTCCCTCTTCTCCGAGCCATCCCCATACCCTCGTCCATGGCGCCCCTTCCCTTCTTCGATCGTTCCCTTCTCTCTTCCACCCCACCACCTTCCCTTCATCCACTATGAGCCACTTCCACCGAGCTCGAGAAAGTGCGAGCTCAGATCCATGGCGACTTAGCTATGGGCTGCGGGCTCCTTGATCATAGGCAACGACGAGCGAGATGACGATGTTCGCGTCCGAGCAGAGCAATGGAGAGCGGCGGCCACAGTACTACGCAGTGGAAGCAGTGGTGGCGGCGCGACGCGCGAACGCTCACGGACAGCGTCAATCTCCTCTAATGGCCGTCTTCTCACCAAGTCACCTGTGTAATCCTTCCATCCTCTCTAGTTTCTCATGTCTAAGTCTAACTGCGCGTCTTGCATCATTTCTTCGATCCAGATATTCGGGAGAATTGGGCATTAACGACCATCTGTCGCCGTCAAAGACCAGGCTCCAGAGTGGAGTTCATGATGTTGCTATCGGAAATAATAGCAACCTTGACTATTGAGTGGAGTTCTTGGTATCCGAAATAGTACCAATTTAGTGACGCATAAACTAATTCCAATAATAAGCAACAACATATATCATACGTGTGTGATTTAACACTGGCACTACGGCTAGCCAGTTCAATGCTTTTGCTGGTAAGGTGATGGGAGGATTGGCACGTTGGCTGGATGATGTTGCCGACGCCTTGACATGTGAAGCTTTGGCGGCGAAGGAGGGGCTGGAGTTGGCTGTTGAGCTGGGGCTGGAGCGTGTCATTCTCGAGATTGACTGTCAGGTGCTATCAAACCTTCTGATGAGCCCGAATCCGACGACCTCTGTTATAGGTGGTCTATGTTTCGATATACTAGAGTTAGGCAAGATTTTTATTGATTTTCGTATTAGTTGGGTCCGGAGAGAAGCAAACTCAGTGGCACACATGTGTGCATCAATCGTTTCGGCCACTGAACGTTGCTTCTTCTGGATGGATTGTATTCGGACTGGCTAACTCATCTAGCAGTCAAAGATTGTACTCTTGCCAAGAATTAATGAAAGCTCTGGTATCGCAAAAAAAAAAAAAAAAAAAAGCATTGAACTGGCTAAAATATGCTTTTTGTTGGCCAATAGGCATATCGGCTGCTGGCTAGCCGACTAGACGGTTCAAGCAAAACAATTCACGTTTGGACCAATTTTTTTTTTTCGATGTTTAATTTCTTGTTAATCCCACAAAAGGTATTTAAATATCTACAAAATATTATAATTTTCAAAATAGATACTAAAAAGTCAAACATAACCCATTTTACTTGTTGGATTTAGCATCATTGCCTTTTCGAAATTATTATTTTTCCATAACATCATATTTAATTTTCCCGTAAGTTATTTAGCGCTAAACGGTCTCTACAGTAAAACTATGTTTTTTTTTTTTTTGAAACCAGTAAAACTATGTTTTAATAGATCATGCAAAAGATTTACACGGCTTTAGAAAAGATTTAATACGCCTTAAGGGCCGAAGGTACCCTCTAATCTTATCGGCTCAAAGAATTTACTACACCTATATAGACAAATCCTGCTGGCCAATTCTCTCAACATGTAAGCTAGACACTTCATCATTCCACTAATAGCCCCACTAGCTAATTCATTCAAAGATGCAAGCTATACATCTCATCATTCCACTAACGAATGCATTTATGGTCAACTAGCATTTGCAATTGTAATATATATGCAAGTAAGACACATCATCCACTAGCATTATGCCACGCCATTCACTAACATTAACTTATAATTGTTTATATATAAATAATCTTATTTCAAACCATCAACAATTTTTGTGGCAACGTATAAGTTATTGCTTTCTTGATCCTTGAGACCTTAAGGTTTTTGTGTTGGAAATTCTCATTAAATAACTCACATGTTTATATCTTTCTTTCCATCATGAAATGATCAACTTACATGTTTATATCTTTCTTTCCATCATCAAATGATCACTAAAAACTAACCTCAAATGTAATGTTTTTTTTTTTTTGAGATCACACAAGTACAACGAGGCGCTCAACACGCACGCACACTCACCCCTATGAACACACGTGCGCAAACCCTACCCCTATGAGCACCTTCCGAAAGCCTTTGTTCCTCTCTATCTACTTAGTTTGTATAGTAACATCTCTTCTCTCTCCCTTGCTCGTCTCTTGGCTTGTAAGTATCTCCTTATTGTACTTGTTTCTTTTCCTTTTTTTTTTTAAATCTTGAATTGCCTTGTGGAACTCCCCACGGTTTTTGCGTCAAAAAACAATGAGGTGTTCATAAAACCATTATGTGTGTGCTCGTGTTTGTAGCAGCGAGTGTGCATACATGAATAAGAATATGTGTTTGTAGTGTATTGTTTTAAAAAATCTTAGCACACTTAGACCCCCTAGCCCATGGGTGAAGTTACAAGAATTTTACATAGAGAAATAGAAAAATGCCTTCCAAGTAACTTGGGTGTCTGCTATTGTGGGAGAATATTGGAGTATTGACGTATTGTCTTTTCTTTCCTTGACGCAAAACCCCAATAAAACCTTATTACCATTCCAAATTTGAGCGACAAATCAGATGCGTATGATTAGAGCATCTCCAACAATGCTCCCTACTTGGCTCCATATTAATTTGGGCCGTGGGGGTTAAAAACACTACTCTAGCAGACCCCTACTAGATCCCCAAATTTATTGACCCTCTACTTTCTCACCTCCACCCTCTATTCCTGTTGGGTATTTACTACTCCCCTACTTTTTTCCGTTTGCACTCCCATCGACGCTTCCCACCCATGCGACTTCCGCGAGTTGTGGACTCGCGAACCTGTCTGCCTGTGCTGCGGTGGCCTCTTCGCCGGTGTCCACACTACTACAATTTTTTTTACGTGACAGCCCCCAAATCCATCCGTGGCGGGCATAAGTTTTGCCCGCCACGATTATTCAAGCCGACCGGCCACCCGGCTGCCCTTCTGATTAATCCATTAACCGTGGCGGGCAATATAAAAACAACCGCCACGGTTAATATTTGGTGGGCATCCTAGCGTGCCCGCCATACAAAATCAATTAACCATGGCGGGCAACATTAAAGGTATGCCATGGGAAATATCGAGGCACAATTCTGCAGCACATATATAACATGGGATTTAGGGTTTCATGGGTCACTCCCACACTCCCTCCCAAATCCCTCACTCCTCTCTCTCCCTCACTCGCACGCCGCCTTTGACCGGCGAGAGCCGAGCACCGTACTCCAATCTTGGCGGGAGCCCACTCTCCTCCCCTCCTCCTTCATCGACTCCTCTCCTCCTCCTCAGTGCGCCGCACCCTCCCTCCAAGCTCGTGTAGTTGCTTTCCTCCTCTCCTCACTCTTTCTCAAGGTGGTGGTGGTCGCGCGGCGGGCGGATGCAAGAGGTAGCGGCGAGTCGGACGCGAGCGGCGTGGCGGTCCAAGGTGGCGGCGTCGTGCGGTCTCCGGTGGTCGCGGGCCGCCTGCGCCGTCGGATCTGCGGGGCGGCGGCTGGTCCACTTTCCGTGGCATCGGTGGTGAGCGCGGCGAGCCATGCCTAGATCGAGGGAAGGGAGACGGATCCGGTCAAAATGGATGATGGGCGCAATGGTAGCGCCATCCTCCCGGGGCGGTGGCGGCAGATCACGGATCCTAGACGGGCGGCCGTGGATCTAGATCCCAAATGACGGCGGCGGATCTGGGCTCGACGCCCGGGGGCAATGCGTATGGGCCAACATCTTGGCTCGGGTTTTTTTTATTCCAATTAACCGTGGCGGGTATTGGGATCTCCGCCACGGTTAATCTACCATTAACCGTTACCTCATCACGTGGCTCGGGCGCTCTTGCCCACCACGGTTAATCACAAAATCCCGCCATGCAAAAAATTTCAGTTGTAGTGCCACCCCTCCCTGGCCGCCAACGATCTTGGCGGTGGAGGTGGCCTCGCGTCCACTCTGCTTCACGTAGTGTCCCTACGCGCCCTTGGCAGCGTGGCTGCCCCTCCATGCTGGCAAAGCAGCAACGAGCTCCACGGCATCTCGCCCCGGCGCGTCCACCCCTCCGCGTCTATGTTGAGAGGAGATGATAGGGGATGACAAAATGGCCCCACACGTCATTGACTGCTGAAACGAATTTGAGTAGTATGGTTTAGGTAGTGTTGCTGGAATAAACCACATAATATAAGTAGTATGAAAATAGGTAGCACCCCAAACAGAGAAGTAGGGGGTTTGTTTTAGGTATCGTTCCTGGAGATGCTCTTAGGATTCCGACATAGAAATGGTCACCAGTTTTTTGAAACATTGTGACCGAAGTTTTGTATTTATCTGACAAACCATTGTATTTCAAACATATAAATAAACTAGAGCGTGACCCCATGCTTCACGTGGGAAGGAAGAGGTTTCAGAAAAAAGCGAAAAACAGGTATGTATGTCTGGTTTTGAGGAACAATAGCAGATCCGTTATGAAACAATAATGTTTTTTGAGAAACAGTGTCGAACCCGATAAGAAACATAACCGTGTTTGGAGTAACAGTAATGAACTCCGTTAAAGAACAATAACAGGCATGCAGGAATAGTAATAAACCCGTTATGAAACAGTGGACCCGTTATTTGTGAATGAGCGTGAAACGTTAAGGAACTATAAGCGGCTTGCGAGCGATTAATAAACTTTGTTATGGAACGGTGGATCCGTTACGTGGATGAGCAAAGGTGAACTAGATGGAGGAGTAGACCCGATGCTTGGTCATCTACGGTGAACACTATTCAGGCACCAGTCATGTACAGTAAGCACTATTCATAAGGATCACCAAAAATAAAAGTCTTTGTAGTCTTATAGATATATAATACTCTCCCACGTATTCCATCTACGCATAACTACGTGACAAATAATAATGCATGTTTATTATCGACTATGTCATGAACTGAGAATTGGGCCGCCCGAGTGGCTAGATGGGCCTACAACGCCACGCCCGGCCCGAGGGCTGGGCGGCGGGCGCGTGCGTGGGGGCCGGCCCCCGCCGCCACCTTCCCTCTCCGTCTGAGTCGAGTTTGCTTCATATTCAAGTTAGGATTATCTTAGGTAATTTTGGTGTGCAAGGGGATATCTCATCTATAAGGGAGACCCTTATTAGGAAAGAATAAGTTAGGATATGCTTGTAAAAGGTATTCCGATCGTATAAGGAAACCTTATAGAGATTGCTTAGATTACAAGTCCCACTAGTCGGGCTATATAAGCAAGAGGCATGTAATCTCTAGGGGATAAGTGTTGGTATTTGCTAAGCCTACGGGGAATATTATGATGGATAATCCGCGAAAGCGCACGGGATACCAGTGAGCACTTCACCCGGGGTGATGGGTTTTAAATATCGAATCCACGGGGAGAACGTAGAGAAGGGGTTCTTGAGATTTACTACTGATCCCCGAGTGGTTTAATAAAACTAGATAGATAATAAAGATAAGGAGTTCTAGTAGGAAGGTCTTGTTCTCACTTCAAATAAATCATTTGCACATTGTTCTTAAGAGGGGTTGTCATGAAGAAACTCTTAATAAAGGGGTTCTACGCTAACAACGCGGGTCTCCCTACGATTTCTATAAACGGGGCAGGGCGTAACAAAGGACTCAATAGTCTTTGTCACCACTACGATCAGCCTTAACAAGTGTCTTCACCCCGGCCTATAGAAGGTATTAAGTAATAAGCTAGTCAATCTAAACACCACGCTTACATTAATCTAACAACTTTAATTCAAGAGCGACGGGAATCAAAGTAATCTTATCAAAGAAATACGAACCTTAAGAACAATAGAGACAATATCACTTACTCGAATGGAATTCGAACAATCCACAAGATCTCGAGTCGTGCTCCAATGGCATCGGCTCGGGGGAGGCGATGATGGAGACGCCAACTCGAGGAGGAGGAAGAAGATGGAGGCGCCCGACAGCTCAGGGCCTTCCTTCTACTCCGCCTCAACCGCACTCTAATTCTCTCAACTTGCAAAACTAACTCTCAATCTAATTCTAATCTAGAGCTTCTATCTCTTGTCGTAGTTGATGATCCGATTGAATTGAAGATTGAACGAGATTGATGAATCGGGGAGGCCTAGGGGTCTATATATATGGGTCTTCTTATGTCTCTTCGGCTTCAAGCGAGCAATGTGGTACTAATCTTCATGCATCTCATGCTTAACCGACGCCCTCGGATCAAACCCGACATCAAACGACCCGGATTAGATTGCGTCTTAGAGGCGGTGGAGGAACGTTTCCGAAAACGAGGGGCGACTTGGGGGCCAAACCGGGCCGATCGGCCCGATTATTGGGCGATCGGCCCGGGGTGGGTTCCACTCACGGCCCCGCGATGCGTCGTGGCTTCGGAGTCTTCTAGATGATGTTTTCTTGATTGCCAAGTTTTAGTTCACGCGTCGGGTGTATTCGAGCCTTCTAGTCTTGCTTCGAGTTGGATTGCGTTCACGATTTCTACCGTTTTTACTGTTAAGTCCCTCGCAAATCACAACTTTACCAAAACTCATGAAAATCATTAGTATAAACCCCTAATAAGGTTGTTTAATTATATTTTAGTCCTTTTCCATGTTTAATTGACAATTAAAAGCATGCATTAACAAGTGTCAACAAACTCCCCCCACACTTTCGGGCTTTTACTGGAGTCCTCGATAAAAGGATGGTCTAAGCATGGATCATGATTATATTTCCATGGTCATACCTGCACTTTGGGATCTTTGAGCATGAATTGGTTAGAAACAGATCACCTTAAATTCTTAAACCAAGTCACTTGGAGAGATTTTACATAAGTTTTGAAAAAGAAAACATAGCTGTACTTACTCCTTTGTGACACTCTCAAGTCTCTCAAAGTATATTATATCCTCATAGTTCTTTTTTATTATATATCATATGTGAAGCTCAAGAACATGTAGCACACTTACCTTGTATTTATTGCGAGTCAATTGTGGATCCATGGAGATAGATGTCATAAGTCACGAGATCAAGATGTGCATGTGAATCAAGATTATCACCATGGCTCTCTCTAGATGAAAATCTTCTATCTCCCTATTTATATTTCTCTCCCTTTCCCTTTTTTTTTTTTTTGAGGTAACCCGGCTAATTATTAGAGAGGTGGGTTCTACTCACCCTCGGACACATGTCCATTTTACTCTCTTTTATTAGAGAAGTGGGCCCTATTCACCCTCGGACACTTGTCCATTATTCTTCTCTTTATTATTATTATTATTATTATTTTTTTTTTTTTTTTTTTAGAGGGGGTTCTTCGGACCAGTAGAGCACTTGCTCATTTTCTCCTCTCTCTCACTTTTAGAATTTTTAACATTTGGCTTTTTCATAGCTGTACCTTTTTACAACAATTAAAATTATGGGAGATAGAGATTAACACTTTTTAGAGCATAGATACTTTAGTGAAAGCGGTGTATGTGATCTTGATCGTAGACTTTAGACAAATTTCAACATGGGTCGTGGTTTTGACAAAGCTCAACACAAGAAAGCAACAATTAATTAGATATATCTTTAATGATTGCTACGGCTCTATTAGGATGTATCATTGATCACAAAGGAGAAGCATAACTAATGACTTTAATATTTTGAAATAACTCTCCAAAGACAAGATAAAAGAAAGAAGATCTTATTCTAACTTTATTCTTTCTCATGTTTTAAGCAATTAAAGCATCCCAATAAGTGACAGATATATGTAGGAATTTAATCATGCAAAACTTTGTTCAAGACATATTTTTCATATAGGTAAACATACCATAACAGAAGGCTTATTTAATTCGGAACGGAAAATAAATTGCAAAAATTTAAAAAAGTTTTAGGAAGCGAACCGAGCGGTGGGCGAAGCTGGGCCTTAGTGGGGCCGGGCCGGGGCGATCGGCTGTTATTTAGGCGATCGGTCCGCCTCTGGTTCGTGTCGGGCCGCTGTCCGTCGTGTGAGTCGATGGTTCCGTTTTTATTCAATTTCTTGATTTTTGTCGCGAAAATTTCTGTTTGGTCGGCATGTCTCTCCCCACACTTAATTCTGTTATCTTGCATACAAAGCATGGTGGAGACAAAAACATATCCAGAAAAAATATAGAAGAAATATTTGACTCAACTTGTGGATTATTTTATTGATAAAAGAGAGCACTTTATTATATAATTCCGAACTTCCTAAAATTTAAAGCAAACTAATATTATCTAAACCAAACTAAATGACTTTAATTTAACTAATCTTTAAGACTCAAACGCTAAGACTTATGTGCTCTCTAATTGTGGTGCTTACATAGGGCCCTTGCCCTTCTTTGAATTGCGACTAGCATCCTCTTCCCTGATTTTTTACGCTTCTTCTTTCCTTCATTCTCTAAGAGACGGAGGGCCAGAACTAGTGAGGGTGCTATTGACGCGGTGAATCTCCTTGCATGTTTTTACGCAAGGGTCGCTACATCTAGAGCGAGGTCGGCTACGGTCTTTCTAGTCTTTTTCTTTTGTGGCATACGCTGGCGGCCTCGATAACGAGGAATCCTCTTGATGCGTGACTCCTTAGCGCGGATTCCATTAATGGTAGTGCAGCGTGGAGGTGCTGTAATTATGTACTTGTGCTCCCTCGTGTTGCCGTTGGCGTCCATGCGAACTTCGTGTGAGACGCCGCCCTTCTTCGGTTCTTCAACCTTCATGTAGCTAGGAACATGGATCGGCTTCTTCGGTGCGAACTTCGCGGCGACGATCATACTGGTGAGCATACATGACTTGCTTGCGTCCTTGCGGTGGCGGCGGTGTGCGAGGGCGATGAGGTGGAAACGAAAGGAATTGGAGTATGATCGGCGAGCGGCTTGGGTTGCTTGATGGAAGGAACAACTTGCTTGGCTTTCTCATTGAAGGGGACAAGCTGCTTTTTCAGCCATGGCTGCTAATTTGGAGATTAGATGAGAAAAGAGGAGGGTCTATCCTTGATTATATAGGGGTCGATTTTTCGGGGACGAGAGATTGGGTTTACGGTACTAAAACAAATCTGGAAAGTGATTTTTTTTTCCGTAACTAAACGTGCAAGAGACCGTGTGGGACAAAAACAGGGCGTGAGAGGGGGGACACGTGGGCGATCGGCTGTTATTTGGGCCGATCGGTGCGGCCACGTGTCGCCTCGCGACGCGTTACGTAGGTGGGGTGCTCTAACTCTATTATTATCCCGAAAAACCTGGTGTCGGCCCATTATTCGTGAAAATTAATATTTTTGGGTAATTCAAGAATTCGATAACATCTAATTCTTCTAAATCTTTATTGGGCTCTAAAAATATTTTGAGGCGATGACCATTTACCTTGAATAAGCGTACCTTCGTTGTCTTGAAGAGTGAGCGGCTCCATGTGATGATGAACTCACCACCTTGTATGGTCCTTCCCACTTGCTTCGTAGTTTTCCATGTCCAGAAAAGTCGTACCACGGAATTAAAAAGTAATACCCGATCGCTGGGTGGAATTCCTTCTTCTTGATTCTTTTTTGTCGTGCCATCTTTTGGTTCTTTCTTTGTAGATCTTGGCACTGTAGTGCGCCTTCTCTCTCCATTCTTCCAAATTTCGAGATAGTTGCATTCTTCGTTTTGTTCCTACAAGTCAAGGTCCATGTTCCACCTCTTGATTGCCCAAAGGAGCTTTGAACTCTAGCTCAACAGGCAAGTGACATGTCTTCCCGTAGACCAAATGGTAGGGAGACATTCAATGGGAGTCTTGTAAGTCTGTCCGATAAGCCCAAAGAGCTTCGGGTAGCTTTGTCTTTCCATTTAGTTCCCATTTGGTCAACCGTTTTACGTAGGATGTTCTTGATTTGCTTGTTTGACGTTTACGCTTGACCACTTGTCTCAACGGGTGATAAGGTGTAGCGACGTTGTGTTGGATCCCATGAGATGAGAGGTACTTCTCGAAATTCTTGTCGATGAAGTGGGACCCTCCGTCACTTATCACTAGCCTTGGTGTACCGAATCTTGGAAATATTATTTCTTCAAACATCTTGATTGAGCTTTTGTGATCGGCTAGTCTTGCATGGCATGGCCTCAACCCATTTAGAAACATAGTCAAGCGCCACTAGGATGTACTTTCGTAGGGTCCGGATTTTGGGAATGGTCCCATGTAGTCAATTCCCCGGACATCAAAGAGCTCGATTTGAAGATTGGTCGTCGGCGGCATGGCATCCCTAGAATTGATATTGCCATGTCTCGGCGGGGCATTGCACCTTCGCACGAAGTCTCGTGTGTCTTGATACATGGTTGGCCAAAAAAAATCCGCTTTGCGGATCTTTGCATGTGTGCGGAATGCTCCATAATGACCCCCATATGGTGCCGAGTGGCACTTCTCGATAATCTGTAGTCCTTCTTACGCGGTACACACCTCCCGAGTAAGCCGTCGGTGCATACTCGGAAGAGGTATGGCTCATCCCATAGGTGATGGCGACTCTCATAAATGAGCTTTTTCTTATCAGCCCACGATCGTACATATCTTGCAACCATAAAATTAACAATATCTGCATACGAGGGATCGGATCGGGAGATCCGATAGAGCATGTCGTCCCTCATAGAGTCATTAATGGGTAACTCCTGTGGTTTCTCAAAATGCATTCTAGACAAATGATCGGCAAATGAATTTTTCTACTCCTTTTTATCTCTAATTTCTAAATCAAACTCTTGGAGCAAAGAAAATCCATCGTATTAATCTTGGTTTAGCATCTTTCTTAGTGAGCAAATATTTAAGAGCAGCATGATCGGTGTAAACAATAACTTTTGCTCCTACCAAGTAAGATCTAAACTTGTCGATAGCATAAACAACAGCTAGTAACTCTTTTTTCAGTTGTGGTATAATTAAGTTGAGGTCCAGTTAAAGTCTTACTAGCATAAGCAATAGCATGATGTTTCTTGTCTTTTGTCCGTCCCAAAAACAGCCCCCACAAAGATAATCACTTGCATCACACATAATTTCAAAAGGTAAAGACCAATCTGGGGGTTGAATAATGGGTGCGAAAATAAGAGCATTTTTCGAGTTTCAAAAGATTTAAGACAAGCATCATCAAAATCAAAAGGAGCATCCTTAGCTAACAAGTTTGTAAGAGGTCTAGCAATATGAGAAAAATTCTTTATGAACCTTCTATAAAAACCAAAGATGGCCAAGAAAACTTCTTATTCCTTTAACATTCACAGGTGGAGGTAGCTGTTCAATTACTTCTATTTTAGCTCGGTCTACCTCTATTCCTCTTTCGAAAACTAGATGGCCTAGCACTATCCCCTCTCTAACCATAAAAATGACATTTTTCCCAATTAAGGACTAAGTGCTTTTCTTCACATCTTTGCAAAACCTTATCTAAGTTTTCTAGACAATCATCAAAAGTTTTTCCATAAAACGTAAAAAATCATCCATAAAAACTTCCATAATCTCTTCAATCATGTCGAAAAATATAGACATCATGCATCTTTGAAAAGAAGCCGGAGCATTACATAATCCAAAAGACATTCTACGATATGCATAAGTTCCATATGGACATGTAAAAGTGGTTTTGCTTTGATCACTTTGGGATGGATTGGGATTTGGTGATACCACAAATATCCATCGAGAAAACAAAAAAAAGAGTGGTTTGCCAACCGTTCTAACATTTCATCAATGAAAGGCGGTGGAAAGTGATCTTTCTTTGTGGCTTTATTTAATTTTCTATAGTCTATGCACATACGCCAACCAGTGGCGGTTCTCTCGAGGAATTAATTCGTTCTTTTCATTCTTAACTACTTGTCATGCCTCCCTTTTTAGGCACAACTTGCACAGGGGGCTTACCCACTCACTATGTGGCACGGGATATATAATCCCTGATGTCGCGAAGTTTTAGAACTTCTTTCTTTACCACATCTTTCATTGTATTATTAAGTCTGCGTTGAGGCTCTCTAGATGGTGGAACATCGGGATCTGTAGGTATACGATGTGTGCAAAGGGCAGGGCCCGATGCCCTTTAGATCATGGAGTGAGTAGCCGAAAGGCTGAACGATGTTGTTCTAAGGCGATGAATTAACTTTGTAAGTCTCTTCTGAGTGAGTTTATCATTAATGATCACGGGGGACTCGGGATCATTATGCGAAAAGGCATATCTAAGACCAGGTGGTAAAGGTTTAAGTTCAATGGGAGGTCTCGAGGTTTCCTCGAATTCATCGAGAGGTTCGGATTGAGTTGGATTTTCTTCCTCTTCCTCGATGAAGAATTCGATTACATCTTCTTGATTGGATTCTACTGAAATGTTCTATAGATGCTTCTTTCACCTCTTCCATTGGGTGCAGTTGCGACCTGGGTTCGGTCTCGGTATGAATCGAATGTGCGAATTGTAAGGGAAATTTATCTTTGCCTAGACAAATGTCTAGTTTTCCGTGTGTCCTTCCTTAAGGAGTCTTTCTAATGGATGGCCTAATAAAAGGTCAAACTCCCTAATATCAAAGATATAAAAGCTCGGGTTGATTAACATGTCATTTACCTGAATAGGTAGAGTGTAAAGAATTCACGAACTTTGGACAATTTGCCCGAGGGAGTGCTTTAATAACTTAGTAGTAAGAGATAATGGCATGTTCTTGCTAAATTGCTCGAAAAAGGATAAAGCCATTATATTAACTCCTACGATTGGGTTATAAAGTGCATCATAGGTGATTGCATTAATTATGCATTGCATTGGTGCGTAAGGTGATTCCATACGGATCACATCGGAAGAAAGTTCGATTCTTCTAACCATTCTGCACTCATGATAGATGCAAGCTTCCTAGTGTTTTGTCTTGAGAAGTATTGCTCAACGTGATCAATTTCTTCTTGTGAAGATAATTTGCGTTTTAGAGGTTTCTTCTCTTGATGATAATTCGAGGTGTTTCCAAAATCGAAAAATAAATCATCCTCGATATCATTCATAAAATCGGGAAAAGAATGTTTTTCCTTTAATGATTACAGTAGCTACGGGTTGAGATGATTACGGCATAGGTTCAGGTGTAGCTACTTCTGGAATTTCTTCTTCTAAAGATTTCTCTTCTACTGGATCATCATTGGTGCTGGCTAGAATGTTGTCTAAGATGGTTCTAGCTTCACTAGATGTAAGATGGATGAAAGATCCATGTGAGGAGGTATTCAAATAGGCTCTAGATTCTTTATTAAGACCAATATAGAAATGTTGAAGTAAAATGTGGTCTTGAAGGCCTAGATCTGGTCCGATTTGCAAAGAAGTTCAAAACGTTCCTGTGATGAACTCAACGACTCACTATCCTCCCCGTTTGAAAGATATGATCTCGGGTTCTAAGGTTGACTACTTTAGAAACGGGGTAAAAGTCCAGGCAGAAATCTGCACGGAGAATTCCCCAATCGCCTTTCTTCTTCTCCTTGGTTCTGTCATACCATTGGCGAGCTTTTCCTTTCAGTGTGAACGGAAAGAGCTTCCAACGGATAGTCTCGTCAGACATACCCTCTATATGAAGGCAGTCACATGTTTGCTCAAATTGTTGGAGATGATGATAAGGGTCTTCGTCTTCTATTCCTAAGAAAGTGTTGGTTTGGACCATCTCTATTAACTGAGGGCGTAGCTCATAGGCTTCGGATAGAATTGGTTTGGATGATGGTATAGGCCTAAGGCTAAGCTCCATAGGTGCCGAAAAATCTTTAATGGATGTAGTATCCATGATAAAGAAAAGGATAAGAATTTAAACTAAAAAAGAAAAGATAAAAGTATACTCAAGAAATCTCTAAACCGTTCTCCCGAACAGCGGCGCCAAAATGCTTGTTGGTATTTGCTAAGCCTACAAGAATATTATGATGGATAATCCGCAAAGCGCACGGATCCGGGTGAGCACTTCACCCGGGGTGATGGGTTTTAAATATCGAATCCACAGGGAGAACGTAGAGAAGGGTTCTTGAGATTTACTACTGATCCCCGAGTGGTTTAATAAAACTAGATAGATAATAAAGATAAGGAGTTCTAGTAGGAAGGTCTTGTTCTCACTTCAAATAAATCATTTGCACATTGTTCTTAAGAGGGGTTGTCGTGAAGAAACTCTTAATAAAGGGGTTCTACGCTAACAACGCTTGGGTCTCCTACGATTTCTATAAACGGGGCGAGGCGTAACAAAGGACTCAATAGTCTTTGTCACCACTACGATCAGCCTTAACAAGTGTCTTCACCCCCGGCCTATAGAAGGTATTAAGTAATAAGCTAGTCAATCTAAACACCACGCTTACATTAATCTAACAACTTTAATTCAAGAGCGGCAGGAATCAAAGTAATCTTATCAAAGAAATACGAACCTTAAGAACAATAGAGACAATATCACTTACTCGAATGGAATTAACAATCCACAAGATCTCGAGTCGTGCTCCAATGGCATCGGCTCCGGGGGAGACGATGATGGAGACGCCAACTCGGAGGAGGAAGAAGATGGAGGCGCCGACAGCTCCGGGCCTTCCTTCTACTCCGCCTCAACCGCACTCTAATTCTCTCAACTTGCAAAACTAACTCTCAATCTAATTCTAATCTAGAGCTTCTATCTCTTGTCGTAGTTGATGATCGATTGAATTGAAGATTGAACCGAGATTGATGAATCGAGGGGAGGCCTAGGGGTCTATATATATGGGTCTTCTTATGTCTCTTCAACCCGGCCGAGCAATGTGGTACTAATCTTCATGCATCTCGTGCTTAACCGACGCCCTCGGATCAAACCGACATCAAACGACCCGGATTAGATTGCGTCTTAGAGGCGGTGGAGGAACGTTCGGAAACAGGGGGGCGACTTGGGGGCCAAACCAGGCCGATCGGCCTGATTATTGGGCGATCGGCCCGAGGTGGGTTCCACTCACGGGCCCCGCGATGCGTCGTGGCTTCCGGAGTCTTCTAGATGATGTTTTCTTGATTGCCAAGTTTCGTTCACGTCGGGTGTATTCGAGCCTTCTAGTCTTGCTTCGGAGTTGGATTGCGTTCGATTTCTACCGTTTTTTACATTAAGTCCCCGCAAATCACAACTTTACCAAAACTCATGGAAATCATTAGTATAAACCCCTAATAAGGTTGTTTAATTATATTTTAGTCCTTTTCCATGTTTAATTGACAATTAAAAGCATGCATTAACAAGTGTCAACAATAAGCAAGCAAAATAAAAAATATCTTTTCGCCTCCGATCGCCGCGCAAACCGCGCCGCCGCTCGGCCTCGCGGCGCCTCCCGACCAGCGCGCGCCGTCGCTGTGCCGCGCTGGGCGCCCGCGCCGGCCGCGCTCCACAACACTCCTCCCCTCTACCCTCGATGATCGTGCGCTGCTCGTCGCCGCCCCGAAGGCTGCGGCCCCGGGCACACCATCTCGAAGGGCGTCGAACGAGGAACACGTGTCACTCCGGCCCAATCTAGCCTGGATCGGCCAGTCACTGCATCCGGGAGACCGGGACGATTCCCCACCACCCATGCTTCCGAGATACGGGAGTTCAACGCGCGCCGAGGGAGCTCCTCGGCGTCCCACCTGCCGGTTCAACGCAAGCGTTCGGCGACATGGAGGACCGCCTCCATCGCATGGAGCACGCCTACACCTCCGCCCCGAGGATCCCCCAGACGCGTCGACGGCGACCACGGCGGAGGGCGGCCCAGCGGCAGCCGCCATGCCGCCGGCACTGAGGCCGGCCCCGGCGCGCCCCTCCCCGCCCCTCGGACTTTGACGTCGGCTCCGACCCCGCCTATCCTCCGACCTTGAGGAGGAAGATGACGTACATGACGCACCGCCGTCATCGACGCGCCCCTCGACACCGCAGCACCGGCTGCCCTCTCCTTTCTCCGACACCGCGGGCGCTGCGGGACTCTCCGGCAGAGATGGCGTCACCCGCGGCGCCCCCGTCCCCCGCCCCAGCGCCACCCGCAGCACCCATGCTCCTGTCCCCCGCCCGCGCCACCCGTGGCGCCCAGCACCGTGCTGCCATCGGCAATACAACCCCCCTACGCCACGCGCTTACAAGTCCAAGAGTTCGACGGCACCGACGACCCCGACCTCTGGATTCTAAAGCCGGAGCTCTTCTTGAGCTCAACTTGGACATCGACCCGGACTACTACGTGAGTTACGGCGCTTTCCACCTCACCGGTCTTCTTGCAGATGCAGTACATCGACTGTCCAAGAAGAAGTCCCCGCCGAGTGGGACGAGTTCACCGCGCCTGCGCGACATCACCCTGGTCCGCCCCGACACCTCGACGCCATGGCGGCATACGCGCCCGCCCTCCCGGGGCAAAGTTGGGCGACTACATCGGCGCCTTGGAGGTCTATGCATCACGCATGGATTTTTTGAGGGCAAGCGCCACCGCGTCGCCTCTTCGTCGAAGGCTTACGCACCCATTTGCGGATGGCACTCGAGTGGTTCGAGCCCCGCTCGATGGAGGAGGCCATCGACCTCGCCCGCCATATTACAGCGGCGACGAGCAGGCGACGCCCTGACGGGCACCGCATCGGCACGGCGGCACCGGCCACCACGGCGGCACCGGCAACATCGACAACGACATCATGGCCCCTGGTTGATCACACACCCGGCCAGTGGCGTCTCGCTGTTGCTATGGGCGACATCGATGGCTGACATCGAGCGACATGATCCGCGAGTTGCACTTGGCCACGGCGACCAACATGAAGCTTCGGGATCATCTCCAACGCTATCGAAATACAGCGCCCAGTGGAGACTCCACTATGGCATCGTGAGGTACTTCCACCCCGCTACTACATCCCCGCTGCCTCGAGCTTCTTGGGGATTTCATGATGGGGGAGGGGCGTTCGCTGCATGGCGTAGCGATAGGCTTCCACCTTCCCAACCGTCCCTGGGAGGATCAGGCGTTCCCCAAAGATCGTCCTCCCTCCTTCGAGCCGCGCCCGACGGCCGGATCGAGGGTACCAAAGTCCTCCTCTTGACAACAACGGCCCGACATCTTCTTCCGCATGGGAACGGCGTGCACTCGGTGCGGCGAGAACGCAGGCGATCCAGCTGGGGCCGCCCGTGAGCACGCCCAGTGACCTCCTCTACGGCTGCCTTCTCGACTTCACCTCCTCGCCGCCCACGTCGATCCGTCACGTCTACTGTCGGCAGCTCCATGCTAAGGTGACAGTGCCGACGACCTACACCTACACGTCTCCTCCGCCGACCCGCCAGATGATCGAGCTGTCAGGGACCCTCAGCGCCAACGTCATGCGTCGTGCATGGGCGGCATCGTCCCTTCGTGCAGCCCCCGCTGAGCTTCAAGTTCAGCATCTACTTCTCGCGACCTCCACCTCGACTTCGCCTCGCCGACAACGGCGCCGATTAATGCGCAACGGCGACAACGACAAGTGCGGTCCTCTCGTCTTCTACTTCGGGCCTGGAGTGGTCACCTCTCCGATCGGGCTGCCCTTCGCAACCACGTGGTGGGTTGGGCGGCACGTGGACGCGCCGCCTCGTCGAACGGTGGGGAGATGTCATGAACCAGAATTGGGCCGCCCGAGAGTGGCTAGATGGGCCACAACGCAACGCCGCCCGGCCCGTAAGGGGGGCGCGCGTGCGCCGGGGGGGCCCCTGCCGCGCCACCTTCCCTCTCCCGCATCGAGTCCGAGTTTGCTTCATATTCAAGTTAGGATTATCTTAGGTAATTTTGGTGTGCAAGGGGATATCTCATCTATAAGGGAGACCCTTATTAGGAAAGAATAAGTTAGGATATGCTTGTAAAAGGTATTCCGATCATTATAAGGAAACCTTATAGAGATTGCTTAGATTACAAGTCCCACTAGTCGGGCTATATAAGCAAGAGGCATGTAATCTCTAGGGGATAAGCAAGCAAAATAAAAATATCTTTAAGCCTTCACTCTTTCGCAACCGCCGCCGCCCTGCCCGCCCCGCGCGCCCCGACCAGCGCCCGCCCGCCCATCAGCGCTGGCTGGCTCCCGCCCCCCTCCACACCACGGCTCCTCCCTCTACCTCGGCGCTCGTGCCGCTGCTCGTCGCCGCCCGGCGAGAAGTCTGCGCCCCGTGATACCATCTCGAAGCCGTTGAACGAGGAACACGTGTCAATTCCGGCCCAATCTAGCCGGAATCGACGGACTACTATTTCAAATGTAAGTTTCTTTTTTTCAAAAACTTTTTTTACATAAAATAAATCATTTTTTTTGAAAGAGAGAAGATTATTGGGATTTGAAAAGTAGGTAATAGAGTGCCATACACCAAAGTGTTTTGTGCTCAACATCCCGTGACACCGTGCATCTAACCCGACGAGGTCCTTAGGCCATCTCAACGAGGGTTTCATAGGTGTTTCATGCACATTAAATAGGGTTCTACATCAGCAAAAAGTTTACTTTTTTGCATGAAACTCTGAGGAGAGAGAAGGGAAAAGTTTCATCTTGGTGAAACTCTCTTGGCACGATACCAACTATCTACGAGTCATGAAATTAAATGCCTATGAAACCACAAGATGAAACTCTCCATTGAGAGTAGGGATTTCATCCAAGTTTCATTTCATTTTACATGACATGGCAGTATTGGAAACAACAAAATAAAACTCACCATTGAGACTAGCCTTATCGAAAAAGAAAAAAAAAAAAAAAAGGTCGGTGGCCCCACGTCTCCTCGATCTGGAGTCTGGACCATAATCACCAAACCGTCCGCGAGCTCATCACACACACACACAGGCACAGACAAACGGCCATCCATCGACACTCGACAGCAAGCAGCCGACCAAACGGCCCGGCTCGGACTTAATCCATCGCGCCTGAATGGACACCAACATCCGAAAGGTGCAGCGCTGGTTCCGGAAACACTCCGATCATAAGTGCCCGACGACCATGGCTGATTCTTGCTCGTGTGAGAAGGATCAAGGCAATAACTGAAGCAGGAACATTCAGGGTTCTGCAGCCAGCACCCCACCCACCCTTTGGTGCTTCTTCGGATCAGGAAATGCGAGATCGAGCGCGGCTGCGTACGAGTGTTCCGCGTTCAGCAAGGTGCTCGGCCGGCAAACAAAAAGACAACGGAAGGCACACTCACGACGCGTCAACTCGCCCGCGCGTCGGGGTGGCCCGGCCGCCACCGGCAAGAACCTGTCCAGGGCGGGCGCACGTGCCCTTCGAGCTCGGTCTGCTCGCTCGCGGACGGCGACGACGACGATGACGAAAAGGCGACGTACCCGTTCTCTTTCTTTGGCGACTCAGATGAGAATCAAGATTCCGTTTGACATGATTTTGGCTCAAAATCTCTATTTCTAGGAATAAGGAAAAATAGAGAACTTTATTCATATGAATGAATACAGAGAAATCGATCGTGAACCCAGCAGAGTCTTCATCTGGCGTCCGCGCGCCAGTTTCTGCTGCCTGCCTTGAGCAGCTCAAGTGGCCAAGTCGTGAGTGCCTGAACCACGATTAGCCATGCAGAGGCTAACGGCGCGTGGTTTATTTGTACTACGTGGATTAAAGCAACCCGATCGTCCGTCCACGTGCACGCAACAACTATACTAAACTGGTTCCGACCAATTGGCTACGCGACCGCGATGTACCAACAACAAACAAAAAATCCGTTGCAAAGCAAATATAAAGATGTTTGTGGTTTTGCCTCCAAAGAAAACGCTGCTTCGAGAGTTCACATTCCACACGCAAAAATATGCAAGCTCCATCACTCCAGTTCATCCCAAACGCAACAAGGAAGAACAGAATGCCTGAACATGCCAATCTAATTAATTAATGAGTAACCACTATCGAATCAAAAGGGCGATGTGTACAACTGGTCAACAACAAAACCAGAACAGATCGACTAATTAAGCCAAAAAAAAAGTATACCTGCCTGCTAGCATTTCTTCAACACAACCAGAGCACGTATGTAGGTGCTTACATCAAGGACTTGAGCGACCGCGCCTTCACGGGCTTCCTCCACCGTTTCCAGGGTATCTTCCTCTTGCCATTACCATTGCTAGTAGCTTTGGGATCACCATTTCCATTCATGCCGTGGCCAGAGATACCAAGTCCATCAAAGTCGTCATCGCTGCTGCCCTCATCGACGCCGGCAATCCCTGCTGTGTCCTCATCTTCGAAGCTAGATGCATCACCACGGGCTGCAGTAGCAGTCTGATTGGTATCATCATGATCAACCTCAGCCTGCTGACTTGGTGAAGAATCGTCCTCTTTTGCGTGATCCACTTCTTGCTTTGCTGGCACAGGTTCATTCATGCTGCCGCCGCTTCTACATTGCCTCTTGGACCGGAATGGGCCAAACCCAGCATAGTAGTAGAAGCCCTCAGTCGCACTGACATCACTGCCAGGCTTCTTCTTCCTCGGCTTGTTGCGTGTGGTGGACTTGGAGGTAGCTGTTGGCACAGGCGCCCGGCACCAGCACCGGCGCTGCCTCCAATTTTGCCGGGAACCCAAAATCGGGTCTATGTAGGAACGCTTGTGCACAGAATGGTACTCACAGAGGGTGTCGGGTTGGCTCACTGGTCGGTTGCAGTGCCATTTTTTGCCGTCGTTCTTCTTGCACAGCCAGACCCGTGCTGCTCCCATATTCTGCTTCGGCCCCTCCTCTTTCTTGACCTTCACCTTCTTATTGGCATAAGCCCTCCTTCTCCTTACTCATTGCAGGGTTTCTTCCACGGTGTCACGGGCGCAGCTTCTTGGTATCCCGACCAGCTGCAGCCTGCAGCTTCTTCTTCTTCTTGGCGGAAGAGGAGGCAGGCATGGTGGCTGAGAAGAGCCAGCTCGAGCGGGTCGTGACATGGACGAAGTACTTGTCCACGAGTTGGTCCTCCACCTAATTGGACGAAACAACCAAAGATGTTAATTAATCAAAACAGAAGCACGCACAGATGGATTCCCAACCCGCAGACGGGACGAAATGGGGGGCGCGGATCTAGGGCTTCGACCCGGCGGCTGCCACGCGGGCGATTCCAAACATAGGCGCGGCGTGGCGGCGAAATTAGCACGAGGGAAGAGTAGCTAATGGCTCCTAGACACTAGCCAAAGTAGTATCTCCGGCCAAATACCTGGGCTGGGCGGCTATTTGGACCCGCGCCAACAAGCCTAGCAAAGCATAGACGAACCAAACACAGCGATAGAGGAAAGCTGCTGCACCGCGACTCTCACCAAACCAGCGCGTTTGCGGCGCATGGAGCACATAGCGACCGAGTGCAGAACCGAGAGGGAGAGGGTGAGGAGGGGAGTGGAGGCGCTGACACTGTGGGTCGGAGAGGGAGAGGTCGGCGATGAGGTCCCATGGCGGCGGCTGAGCTCGCGGGGCTCCTCAGAGGGAAGCAGAGGGGGCCCGAGAAGCTGGTCCCGCCCGCAGGATTCGTGCGGAGCACGGCACAAGGTGCGCCCGGCGGGCGGCAACAAAGGTCGAACGGAGGCGCCGCACCAACGGGGTCGGCAGCGGAGGCGGAGTAGGCAGAGCCCAGGAGGCGGGAGGCGCTTCGGATCCGCATGCTGCTGCCCTTATTTGAAGAGCTGAAGGTAGAGGGATCTGAGCCGGGGCGCTAGGGTTTCGGATATTGGTGGAGTCGGGAGAGGTGGACTTGTGGAGGCGAGGAAGATGGCGCAAAATAAACGAGAGAAAGAAGGTGATGGACTGATGGGTGGTGGACTGGTGGGCTTGCGTCCGATTCGGTAGGCTTGGCTCCCGTTTTTATTTCAGTCTGGCCTTTTTCCTCTGGTGCGCACGCAGGCGCTACGGCCACATCTCGAGATGCCTGGGGTGTTCCGGATCCTGTGCGTGCGTGGGCACGTGCACAGCATATATAACAGTTTTACTGAACTGTATAAATGTTCCAAAAAAAAGGACTGTGTTTTCTAAATGGCCTTTTAAAATTATTTTAACAAAATTGTGTGTAGGAGGACTGTTGTGGGTTAGTCGTCAAGGTTTTTTTTTATTATTATCTTGGGAGGATGTGTGCATGCGTAAGGTTTTGAGGCATGGTTTTCCTTAAAAACTAGACCAACTCTATTCTGCTCAACTAAAAGGCAGAGCTTCTTCCATTACGTTTAAAAAATATTTTTTTAAAAAAAGTCTCAATATTTTATAAAAATCTCAAAATTAATGAAGTCGCCTTAGGACAAGAAAATATAAGCATTTGAGTCAAGTCGAGAACTTCACAAGAAACCTATCGCCACAATTATCAGCATTCTAGAAACAAATCCTAATTTTCTTAATTTATTTTTGGATCGAATAAAAGATGAGGCAGCCCATAACTTTTCTTTTCTAGAAAAAATTTTCCACAACCTTTTGTTTTTATAAAGTCACCAAGTTATACTCACAACGTTTATGCGTATTAATATTTTGCAGGACATCTAATTTATTTTTTTGGGATTAGTTTAGATACATCTTGTGATGTCAACTTTTCTATAATACATTTGAAACCAAAATTTTGTTTATAATTATCAAACATACACATTTTTTCATAACAATGTTTAGTATAGAATTTCTAGCACAATTTTTACATAACAAATTTATTAACAACTTAGACATTTAAATTTGGACGACACAATTATTAAAATCGAGAGTTGGAGAGCTAGATGGCGCTGTCATGCAAGTTTAGGGGTCTGTTGTGAATTATTTACTAAAGAAAATGTTAAACACTAGTTGCGAAACAAAATCGTGATGGTAGGAAAAAGCTTCAGTTAAGATAAAGGATTGATTTGGTAGTTGTAGAGGCATCTATGCTATGATAGGACCTTTTCAAGAAATTTGTCTAGTGATTCAAAACAATGGTGAAAAAGATACAAGATGCGAGAGTTATTGGATTCCCGGTCCTCTTCAAGCAAAACAAGCCCTCAAGCTTGACCATCAACGTTGCTGCTCATATATGATCCAGTGAATCAACAGGGCACTCCCAATTAGACTACTGATTCCACTAAGGTTCCTCTTCACACCATGAGGAGGAGGACTAAGCCTCTCACAATCAATTAATCAGAGCCCCTACACGATCAACAAGTGGTGCTCATTGATCTCCCACTGCTCCAAACCGTCTAGGTCACGACAAACACCAAGACTAAAAAAAGAAATACATAGCAACAAAGAACTACAACCACTAAACAAAAACTCTCGAATAAAATGATCTCTATCCAATCTCATTCTAGGTCAATCACAACTCTATCAAGTGAGTGAAGTGTCTTCTTGAGCTCCATGAGGGTGTGTGTACAAGTGGAAATGCCCAAGTGTCACACCCCAAATTTCCAATTTTGGGTTGTGAATAGAAAATGTAACAATGTTAATATTTGGATAAAGTTTACTGAATTTCAAACTTTTCTAAATTAATTTGATGAACTTTTGTGTGATGTATTCCGATCATGATTTTCCTACCCTCAAGGAGAAAGTAAAGGTCATTCCCGTTCGGAAGGTAGTGGGCGAGGATACTAAATTTCGTCGTTAATTGAATTTAGAATAGAAAGATTCCATAAAGCTCACTTGGATAAGCCATATTATTGAACCAAACAAACAAGCTGGATTTGATCCAGCGTAGACATATCGTCAATGAATTTATAGTCTGTCCCCATTAACCGCTCGGGCCCCTATGATCCAACCAATTGGGAGAGAATCAATAGACTCCTCTTTTTTTCTATGCATTTTTTGACAACTATGTACGTGTGTGATTTCTATGTTATGTATGGTTGTGCCTAAGGGCATATCGGTTGAAGTAGATTATTTTTTTTATCAAAAAACCCCTTTCATTTTTCCAAATAGCCCAAGCTACCCATTGCATATTAGCACTTATTAGCTAACAAAGCAAACACAAATAAAGAAACAACTTTGTTTCTTGAAAACTTGCTTCACCTATGAAACTTTAGGTATTCAGGAAAATCCTTCAACTTCGTTATAAAAAAAATAAGATTACGGGTAATAAGTTGTTGATATTCAATATCCCCAACCACTAAGAATCCAAATGCACCTAGAAAAAAGAATACAAGCCTGTTTACATGTTGCTTGACTTTGTGTCGTGTGAGTGTGTGTTGTCTTAAAACCGTGTTTATTAAATCGACATTCTTACTCCGGCATGTCAAACTTTTTTTTTTATCAAATTCCTTGTTTTCTAACTTAATCTTTTCCTTTGAAGTTTCCCAAAATCATTTCATTATATGCTATCCACCACCAACAAGCTCCCCCATACTTACCCTTTGCTATTCCCTTAGCACAACTAAATTCGACAATGGATCGGGAGTTGCTACAACGTTTCAAAGCCCTCAAAAAATAATGCGCATGCTTTCAAACAAAAATTCTCCTTCGAATTAAAATAGACTATTCTGACCTTCAACTAACCCATATTACCTTTAACCATGGAGCTCATAGCCTTTACTTGGGTATTGAGCAATTGAAAGACAAAAACAGTCAAGTCAAGCACTATGTCTCAAGCTCTTCAATCTACTATTATTTTGGAGTTCTATAAAGTTTTTAAAATAAAACTCAGAGTTCACTATTGTATGACCCTCTCAGGTCTCTCATTTGTGGTATTTTTGGATCCTACCAAGGCAGTAATGGTGTTATGCCTTCTCTCTATGGAATATGTGGTATTTTTTGAAACAAGGCAACCGTACTCTTTGTCTTCTTCACTCATCCTGCAACTAAGGCTTATGTGGAGCTCACAGTGGAGAGATAGCTCATACTTCCTTACTAAGAATGTATTGTAAAGTCAAACAATGTATCTAGAGAAACAAGTCATACAATGAAATCAATATGTGCATGTGTGGGGAATATGTGGAGTGGATATATATACAGTGGAATTGGCTATATATGGTCTATATGGTGGTAAGTTTGAGAGCCTAATTCTACTTTTGCTCCTTGAAGAAACATGTCTCTATTTTTTTGGAACATGAAGTATTGGGAGAACCTGGGTTGTACACTTCTTTTTCAGAGAGGCCGACATCTAAGTACCCATTGTTTCCATGGCGAATATTTGTCCATTTTTAACTCTCTTTCTATTTTTAACACAACCCAAATCTCTTTTTTGCAATAGAATATTTGAGAGATAATAACAAGAACATTGGAGATGTTTAAACAATGGGGTGATTGGCTGGGTGGATACCTATAGGAAATATTTTTGGTTGTTTACTACCAAAGTAGGAGTAAAACATATTTGGTGGATCTAAATAAAAACATGTTGTTGCATACTTCCTCTGTAGAAGTAGCATATTTGGGTGGAGTGTATATCTTGATTTAAAAACAATGACAAGTATCCAAGGCTCAACAATGCTTTACATTACTCAATACCTTCAGCGTGGCTTCTTTTTTGGGGTCTTCTAGATCCTTCTTTTTTTTTTGGTTCTAATCATTGTTATTTGAAATATTCATTTGTATGTAGTCATCTCTTGCTATTTTTTGTGTATTCCTATAGAGATAAAAAATTCAAACAATTCAAGGAAATCAGTAGTATAAACCCTATCCTCTAGTGTTCTTATTATCTTTAAATTATTTATCATGTTTATTTTTTCTTAAAAAGTTGATGCTATCCACCATCAACATGCTCTAACAGCACATATTTGGTTTGTCACTCAAATTTGGAATGGTAACAGGGGTTTATCGAGGTTTTGCGTCAAAGGAAAGAAAAGACAATACTCCAATATTCTTCCACAATCTAGCAGCCACCCAGGTTGCTTGGTAGGCATTTTTCTATTTCTCTATGTAAAATTCCTGTGACTTCCTGCACAGCCCAAGTGCTAGGGACCAAGTGTGCTAATTAACACTTTAAAAAATTACATTACAAACACATATTCTTACATGTACATAGACGCTTGATCCTATAAACACAAGTGCACACAAAATGGTTTTATGAATACCTCATTGTTTTTCATGCAAAAACCATGGGGAGTTCCCATGGAAATTCAAGATTTAATAACATAGGAAACGAAACAAGTATAAGGAGATACTTGCAAGCCAAGAGACGAGGAAGGGAGAGAGAAGAGAGGTTACTATACAAACTAAGTAAAGGAGGGAGAGGAACAAAGGCTAAATCACAGTTGAATAAACATTACAAGGCATCGAGCCAAAGACAAGCAACTAATCTATCATTCCCTAAGCCGATAAGATTGGAGGGTAGCTTCATCTTTGAAATTTCTAAGCCACCTCACAAAGGTGGTTAGAATACCATCGAACACCAGTCAGCAATTAAGAAAATTTCAATGAAGGGATGGAGCATCACTTGCTACCTGGTTTGCATAATCCTTCTCTAAATATGATCATCCTAAATCCAAACAATACCCAACTTATTCCAACATCTTGTGGCAAAGGTACAATCAAAGAAAAGATGGGCAATTGTTTCCTCGTCCTTGTCATCATAGAGCACATATAAGCAGTTAGGTTGCACAATGAAATTCCTCCTAGGAAGCAAGTTTTTGTGTTTAATCTGTCCAGAAGAATTAGGCAAGCAAAAAATTTAAATCTGGGGTCACCTTAGATTTCGAAATAGCTCTGAAAATTGGGGATGCAGGCATGCTGAAAGGCCATCTTATAGAGCTCGGAAGCTGCATACAAACAACTACCCCAACAAAAAGCTCTTTGATCAGATTCATCATTCAGACTGAAAGCTTTAACTAGTTCCCATAGGTTCTCCAATTCTTGGGATGTAGCTTGACAAATAGGAATGATGAAGAGTTCGTTCAGGCAAGATGCTTCACAAACTTCTTTAACTAAAATATCATGATATCTGGCATATCTGGCAATATTAGGAAGATAATCAACCAAAACATTCCCATGCCCTATTGTCTTTCCAAAACAAAATGATGGAGCCATCCCCTAGCTAACATGTAGTAATAAAACCATACAAATCTTTAATCATAAAGATACCCCTTCATCAAAATGAGCTCATTTTCTCTGAATATGAGGAACTTTGCCATCATAATATTCGAACCATAACTAAATAACCCAAGGAATATGAGTTTTGGAATAAAAAGCGTATGGAGTTGTTTCATTAGGAATGCATCATTTTTAAACAATAGGTTCTAGATGCCAGACCACATTTCTTATTAGGCCTTTGAGCAAGGTTCCATGCTACTAAATTCTGTCCACGCTTTCTTTCTGAATTTCCTCTCCATGGACATTCCTTCCCGATTCTATCAATATCATGAATCACCCCTTCATGCAACTTAAAAAGTGCACCATATGAAAAAAAACGGTGGAACATGCTGTCAACTTTCTTTCTACTTTATTTATAAGAGTAGCAAAGTCTTCCATTTTTGGTTTTTAGTTCCTAGAGAAAGAGCTAGGTATGTGAAAGGAAAATATCAATCTGATAACCCAAGGTACCCACCAAAACCTTCATCTTTTCCATGGAAACATTAACTGTAACCATGAGACTTACTCAAATTTACACATAAGCCAGTGGACCTGGCATAAGTGTTAAGAATAGTTTTGAGACAGAAAAGTTACTTAGCATCTGCTAGCATGATAATCAAAGTGTCAGCAGTGAAGTGGGTTGAAGAATAGGCAACTCTAGACCCCCTCCATCCTTAAGACCATTGATGATATACTAAAGAATTTCCTCTGCCTCACACACCTTTTATAATTCAAATTCTTTCCTAGAACCCCATCTAATAGGACTGAAGCCGAACTAGAAGATAGAATAGCTCTAACCTAGTCAACCCATATAATAGTAAAATCTAATATTATCAACATTTTAGTAATAGCGAGAATGTATCATTTGCCTCTCTTTTGTGGATGTTTCTTTTTTTTTTTTTTTTTTTGATACTTCACTCTAATTTTTTGCCTAATTTTTCTTTTGATGGTTGAGCTAACGTTTGATAAGAAAAAGATAGACCCTTGTTCTATATCTCATCTCTTCAACATGTTTAGGAAGCATATGTATAATACCTTGTTGTTGGCACTAGTGTAGGCAACAGACTATAGAGAGGGGTCATTGGTGTTGTGGCTATATTGATGTTGATTCCACTTAGACCTGTGTTTGAAAGAAAGCATAGCATCCTTGATGTGTCAGGTTGTGGCCACCATCGTTGTTGGACGAGTGCGTGTCCCTATAGCTGTTTGTCATCCTACAACACATATGTCGGTGCCTTGGTAGTAAATTAGACTAGACACACATGCATGAATGTAGTGAAATTTACAATGAATAGGTATCAAGTAAAGCCTCATATTATACTTGTCATTTACACTTGATTTCCATTCAATGCAACTCCTTGAAGAACCTTTAGTCTTTAGCTTCTACTCTAGATGCTCTCCTCTACTCCCAGATCTAGCAAATAAGCCCCACCAACAAATGTACGAGCAAACAAATTGAGGTAACTAAGCACAATACACCACACAAGACAAAAACAATGTACTAAAACAAAGTAAGTTGCTACCATCACAAGATCACAATAAACGCCGAATGGAATTACCGTGGAAAAAAAACAACTACCAAACCATATTATATTATTATTATAAAATAAAAAGAGAAGCGTACATACTTGATTTATTTTAAGTAAGCAAAATCATGTGAAAACTACTAATTCAAAAGTCAAATCACATTTTAATTTAAAACCTAGTTACACTAATCATGTTTTATTTATATGTTCCATACTTATTCAAGTCATTCAAACATTAGCTTGCAAAAGAAATTGACATGCGAGAGCATCTTATCAACATTAACATGTGAAACGTGTTTAAATTAATCAAGTCATAGATTAACTTTTATTTATAAAACATTTGAATTATGAAACCTATATTGGTCAATGCTAACACGTTGTCAATCTAAAGCAACTTGAGCGGGAAATTAATTAAGATGATCAAACGGCGGAGATTTTTCGAACCAACAGCAAACTCGTAATTACCTTTAGGGCCTGTTTGGATCCTTGGAATTTAATTCATTGTGATAGGCTTAATTTAAGCTAAGCTATATGCTTAATTTAATGGAATGGAGTTGGAAAGTGCAATGCAAACATAACATGGTGATAGGCTTCCTCAACCACATAACATGCTTAATTTAATGAAATTCAATTCCTATCTCCCACCCTATGAATTTGAGATAGGCTTATTTGTGAACTTTGGAAAATTAGGGAATCTCAAATTCCAAACTAAATAGCTTAATTTATTAAGTAAATTCTAATTCCTCCAATTCAAGGGATCCAAAGCGGGTCCTTAGCTCCCTTTCCTTTCCCCATCTTCTTCTTGTGTGCTTTCTGAGAGAAATGGCTCATCATGGCAGGGTGCACGGTTGGGAGAACCGAGGCGACGGCCTCGGACAATAGGCCAGCCTAGCGAAATGGTGACTGCATAGGGCCGCGGTGCCACGCGAGATGTCGGGGGCCTGCTCACTAGCGGCGAAGCAGCATCATCGGTCACGAGCAAGGGCTCGTTGGCGCGCTGGGCTCAGTGTGGGAAAACGTCCAAAATTGATATTTAAGTCACTAAAAATACCCTGTAAGGTTTGAAAATTTTGGAAAGTTATCAAAGAAATTTTTGGAACATGAGAAACCCAAATAAAATATTTAGAGCACCCAGAAAGATATTTTATAGCATCTGCTAGAAATTTGGGAACTAGTTGTAGAAAAAGTCAAAAATTCTAAATTCATGGGAAATTTGTTCGACTTAATAAACACATTTTAAAACTTCACACACTCACAAGACACAAAGTCAAGAAACGTGCAAACATCACATCACGCAAAAAGTTATTTCAGAAAAGTTTGAAAATTCACATTTTACCTATAACTAAATATGTGCTCGCTCAAACAATATTAGGTAAACTTTATCCAAATATTAAAACCGTTCATTTTATTCAGCGTTTTTTATTCATGGCCCAAAATTGGAAATTTAGGGTGTGACACTTGGGCATTTCCACTAGTACACACCCTCATGGAGACTCAAGAAGACACTCCCGCTCACTTGCTGACTTGAGATTAATCTAGAATGAGATTGGATAGACATCATTTTATTAGAGTTTTGTCTAGTGGCACTAGTTCTTTATTGTCTCTAGGGATTTACTCTTGGTGTCCATCGTGACGTAGGTGGTTTAGAGCAGTGGGAGATCATTGAGCACTACTTGGTGATTGTGTAGGGGCTTGTGAGAGGCTTGGTGCTCATCCTCATGTAAATTGTGAAAGAGGAACCTTTAGTGGAATCAATAGTCTAATTGGGTGACTTGTTGATTCACCTGGTCATATATAGTACCCACGTTGATGGTCAACCTTGAGGGGCTTGTTTTCTTGAAAAAGGATTGGGGATCAATAACTCTAGCCATGCTATATCCTTTCACCAATGTTCTGAATCTCTAGACAAATTTCTTGTAAAGGTCCTATCATAGCATAGATGCCTCTAAAACTACCAAATCAATCTTTTGTCTTAATCGAAGCCTTTTCTTTATAAACAATTCACAAAGAGACCCCTAAACTTGCATGACCGTGCCATCTAAGTCTATGACTCTCGATTTTGATATATGTCTCCTTGTTATTTATATGTGTAGAAATGCTATACTGAAAAATTGTTATGAAACAGTATGTATATTTGATAGTTATAAATAAAATTTTGGTTTCAAATTTCTTGTAGAAAAGTTGACATCACAAGATGTATTTAAACTCATGTCAAAAATATTTTTAAAAATTAGGATAACAATTTATGGTTGTAAGTTTTTTGTCTTGCAAAATAGTATTACACATAAATGTTGTGACTAAACCTATTGGGCTTGGTTTTAGGTTTGGTTGTCCACACAGCTGGATATCCGAAATAAATTATTTGAAATAAAAACTCATCTCATATAATATGCTAATAATAACTTGTTTACTTATATTATTAAATTTATTCTGAGTTGACTCATGAAAATATTTATTATTCGTTGTCTCTTGTTTATACATGCGAATATGTGTTGTATATATTCATGCGCTTGCATATACATTATCGGTTTCGGTATCCGGCGGGTTTGATTTTGGGGACAAATTATCACCTAAATTGGTGTTTAGTGCGATTTGGGGTTTGGATTTCGGGTTGTGCCTAAAGACTCCACCCGATTTGAATCAGCCCCATTGCCATTCTTACTGCGTCTTTTACTTGATTAGAATGTTAAGTGTGGCGATAGGTTTCTTGTGGTGGATTCAAGTTGTCGATTTGGATGCTTATATTTTCTTATCCTATGATGACATTGTTAATGTTGAGATTTTTAAAAATACAAATTAGTGAGATGGGATACAGAGAAGAGTTTTGTTAAAATAATTTTAAAAGTCTGTTTAGAAAATACTCC
>JADLZK010012599.1:0-13143 GCA_015847255.1 Hyparrhenia diplandra | reverse complement strand
GCCAGCTTTCTCCACCGCTCCCCGGCTCTGAGTATCTCCCAGCATGGTCGCCGCCACCGCTGTGATTACGAAGACGACGGAGCGACACGAGCCGGATCATGTCGCCGCAGTCGGTGAAGAGGATCCAACTTCCGCCAGAATTTGACTAATGTACAAGTAGAGCCATGGAGAAAGAAACTGGCGCTGGCTTTTGCGCAAGGTAACGAAGATCTTGTACATGTTGATCATCCGGCAGCATAAAGGAAGCAAGTCATCGCCGCCGCGTCGTCTTGCCTTGCCTTCTTGCGCGGCCTTTCCGCCATTCTTGATCAATCGACTAGCTGGCCCCAGCCGCTTCATCGCCCCCCTCCGCTCTTTTGTTTGTATTTAACATCTATGAAACGGAGGTGTAGCGTTCCAAGCCGAACCCTGGGCGGTTCGCCGGGGCAACCAACTCGGTCAACAGAATTGATTTTTTTATAATAAATAAGAAAAACGAAATACTACAAAAAGGAAAAAAATAAAAGTAAAAAAGAGTTGGTTCCCATCTCTACACCATGTGTTTACAAAAAAAAAAATAACCGGCCTCTACGGTCATGTTTTTGGAAACAGTGCAACACGTGCATCCCGCCCACCGTACTCGTGTAAAGAAAGAAAAAGAGTGATGCCGTCGGTGCAACACATCCCTCTCCACTCCAAACTCAAGTCGCGTTTCGCTTATTCCCTCCGCTCCACAAAAACATGCTACTATGGGTTTCGTGTCCATAAAAACAACTACTTGTACTCCCTCTGTTCCAAAAGCTTTTGCCACTATGGGAATCGTGCCAGTCAAACTTTCTCAGCTTTGACTAGGTTTATTATAAAAATACACCCCTCCTCGGCCCCACAAATAAAAAGTTCATTTTGACCTCTACAATTTTGTTTAATCATTCGCCTTATTTTAAATATTTTTATCCAATTAATAAAAATAAATAAATTATTATGAAAAGCATCTCTAACGATAAAACAAGTCATAATAAAATAACAAAAAAAAATTTAAACTTTTTGAATAAGACAGACGTCAAACAAGGATTGTCGGTAGAAAATGGACATTTTAATGCGGCAACATTTATATCTCCAAATAAATTTTATTAAAAAAACTAGACTTAAAGATCTTTTCCGATGATACTACTTTCTTAGTAAAATATTAAATATATTTTAAATATATAATTGCCGACAGTTTAAATACATTGACTTCTGGGAAACGAGAATTGTATTTTTTTACTAAGTAAGGGCGAGTACTAAATACTACTCTATTGACTACATCTCGATTAATTTATTAAAAAAAAATACATCTCATAATCAATCTAATGATATTTATTTCATAACATAAATACAACAGTTTGTTTGATCGACCCATCTTATGCACTTTTTGGCGCTTATTATTCAAGCTGGGGCTAAGCTCAAATAGTGTCATACCGCAAGTATATTGTGGCTTATTGACAAATTGATCAGCGTAGCCCAATTGTTAGTGATTGAGTGATTTCAGTAACTTTATGGTTGTTTGCTTATGTACTTGACTTGATGCTTTTATGGTTGTTTGCTTTGAGGATAAGAACTTTATTATATGGTTATCGCGATCACTTATCAAATTATCACTTATCGATTATAATTATACACTTGTCCTCGTTTCCTATTTTTCAAACAAATAGCGGGTTATAGCGGCGCTATTGCGTGAACTGCATGCTGACGCTACGTTGCAAATAGCGCTATAGCGGCAATAGTGACTAACAAATCAGCCGCCAATTTCATAGCGCATACAATCTAAAACGTGGGTTGTGATATACCGATAATACATGTGTTATAATGCTTCCAAATTTGTGTGCATGTTTGATTGTTGTGAAATGATGAGTGAACAGAGGGACATGCAACTGAAATATGTCCAAGTTTTAGTTTTTCTAGATTTTAAAATTTAGATTCCTGATGGATTTTCAAAAATCCGCACTCTAAATAAAAAATCAAATTTCCTATTGGGATCTTTGATTCTAGTAGCTGATTTCATCTCTTTTTTTACCTGTGTTCCTTTTATGTCCTTCATTCATTTGCACTTCCTACAATATGGACGCAGGGGCAAATGGTAAAATGAAATCCTCGTGACCGGGCCGAAGTGTTTCATAAGCCTTTACATTGGTTTTTTTTTCCGTGATTCTAGAATCTGGTGATTTGTTGTGAGAGAAAAATAATGGCTGGCTGGATGGTGCTGATTTGTTGTGAGAGAAAAGCACTGTTGACTGGTGGCTGAACCAAAATGTACCGAACAAGCTGTCATCGCGTTAACGATGGCGTACGCGGGCGCCTATGTTGGCAAAGGTGTGTAGGAACCAGGATACGCATGCAAGGTGTGTGGATATGATCAGCACGCCTCATGGAAAAAAATACTAGTATACTAGTACTATATGGGCGCGGCCACGTCGGTAGTAAATGCGCCGCCCTAAAATTACGCCGCCGCGCTGCTTCATCGGTGAGGGTCCGGCCCATCTCTCTCCTCGTCACTCATACTAGTACTAGGAGTACTAAAACCCGCATTTCTGCCCACCAATTTTGATCGAGCGTGAACTATTCATCTTCCTTTTCCGCAGGCGTAGAAAAACCGTGCCGCTGCGCCTCGAGCCATGGAGAACCTTCCGCAGAGTTGCTTTGAGCACATTGCGCCCGCCGCCATGGCCGCGAGCATCCTATGGAGGGCCTCTATGAATCTAAGGGCCACCTGTACTGGGCACGAGAGGCGTGCCGCCCGCCTTAGTGGGATGGGAGCATCCCGCCGACCTGGTGTTGACCGCGAATCCAATTGGGGGCGCCGCGACTACCGCGCTGAAGTTTCATGAGTCTCATCACCGACCTCCGCCAGTTCGCAACACGGAGGCGTGTTTCGAGCGTGCATGTTCCGCTGTGTTCGGGAAGGCCGCGCACTGCCGCCGCTGACTTACGGTAGAACAAGCCGCCAACTCACAGGCATGAACTCTTCCGGTATGCGCACGCCTGGCGCTTCTACAAAGAAAAACGCCGCCGATGATGACCGGCGCCCGAGGTGTTAGCCGCGCGAGGTGGGAGCGGCGACACGGCGGCGACGAGGTCGGCCCCTTGAAGACCGAGAACTGCAATGCCCGCGACAAAGTAAAGGCAGTCTTGCATCAATTTTACCCGTGGTGCCCCACGCGGTGAGGGGCCGCGATCTTCCTCCTTCACAAACCGGCCACCGACAAAATGCGCGTATGGGTAGGAACGCAGCGGCTATCGACCGGTGGGTGGGAGGGAGCGTGGCAGCAAAGACCCTGCATCGCAGCGAGGAGTGTAGGATCCCACGATGAGTGTAGGAGGTTGTTTTGTGCAAAGTACGCTGTGGTGGTGGGTATGCGAGCTGCGAAAGTGACTCGCATGAATCTATGTATATGATGATGACGACAATGCACCCATGCATTGCATTATGTGACGATATATCTTACTTTTGCGTGCGGATGGATGATTATGTGGTAATTCGTGGTTATATTCATTCATGTTTCATGGCGACCCGCCGCAAACATGCGCCTACGGGTCGCCATGCAGCACCCCCGGGCTAAGCTAGCTATGCGCGCCTCGGGCACGGCGCCTTGGGAACGCCGCCGTGTCCGCCGGTTCACGCCGCCGCGTTCAATGGTTCTCCACGGCGGCAACCTCCGGACCCGTCCCTACATCGCTCGAGTCTTCAGAAGCGCCTACACCGCTTCGATGCTTTCCATCCCGCCCATTTAACCCGCCACCCCTCGCCGTCCGAAGTAAAGTCGCCCTCGCGCCGCGTCGTGCCCGCCCGCCACCGCCGGGCGCGCCAAACTCGGTACCGCCTAAACCCGCTCATCTGATAGCAAAGATAGGAACGCTTAGGCTCCTGGGATCACGGTGGTGGTCCTCCTCTGCCGCTAGAGGCCTCATCTCCTGACATCCGCATAACGCCGGTGTGCTACCATGTTTGAGACCCTAGGCTCAAGAACCCTAATTTTTTTTTCTTTTATTAATCTATGGTTGGCAACTTGTAACTGGTCTTTTCTCCCTCATCGTAACTCCAGATGTGATGATTTTTCTTTCTACGATTTTGTAAAAATAATGATGTGTCAACCTATTGTATTTCTTATCGCTAAGCCATTCCAAATTGTAGGTCGCTTTTACTTTTTTCAACCCTAACTCTGACCACTGCCTTATTCAAAATTTTATGCAAAATATCACTTCTTTTGTTGTGGCATTTTTATTATCAAATGTTCTTTTAAGAATGACTTAAACTTGACTCAAGCTTTTGCAAAATTTTTGAATAAGACCTTGTGGTCAAACTTGAGGTAAAAAAAAAAAAAAAAAGTCAAACGAACTATAATTTGAAACTTTGAGTACTACTTTTGTCACGTTTGGTGGATATTATTTGAAAAGTTGAATTTCAAATATTTGAAGAGTTAACATTTGAAATTTGAAGTACTAGTATGGAGATAAGTAAGATGCAAACCATGGGGCCATGGGGCCATGGAGTACATTATTAATCGGGCGGTGCCCATGGGGCCATATGGTGTTCGAACACTCGCAAGTAGTAGTACTACTACTAGCTACACATATTGTCCTCTCGCTTTCTCTCGCAGCCTCTCTGGCTCTTCCTTCCCATACTCCAACTATACTAGTAGTAGTACTACTACTTTCTCCCTCTCGCCACTTCCAAACTCTTCCTCGAACCAAACAAGAGTAGAGAGCGGTCCGACACAGGTGTGTCCTCCGCTTTCATCTCCATCCAGGTGCACCTCTTTATCACATCCATTTAGCTAGATTTGGTTTTTCCCCGTGGTTCTGTAAACAACAAATACGTAGTTTTGTTCGGTGGTTGCGTATCTTGGGTCCATCACGGGGCCTCCCCCGGTGGCGGCTACGGCGAGGTCGCGCCATCGCCTTGACTTCCCTGACCGATCCCGACCGGCGTGGGAGCGCCGGGCGGTGAATCCAGGCGCTTATCGCGCTGGCTCGGTCGCCGATCTCCGGGGTGTTCTCGCGACGGAGGCCGAAAAAAGATGTTGCAAGAGAAGCACATCTTCTGGGTAAGCACCGAAATCTAGATTGTAAAGTGCATTATCCTTCCTTTTTGAAGGTTTTTTGAATGGCTCTAAAAGGTTTTGTTTTGTCCGCATATCTCAGGTGACTGCATATCTATGCGCGTTTGTACAACATTGCTCAATAATTTTGTTGTCTTATACCTTTTCCCCATTCATCCTAGGACACCTAGGTACAAACACAAAAGACCCCGCGGAGATTATAAAAGGATGGGGAGGAGGCCAAGAAAATGTCCACATCTTTGGTAAACGCCATCGGCTCATCCCGCTGAGCTTGGCAAACCATCGCGGTATGGTTCTATCCCAGCGAGCCATTGGCAACTACAGCGGTGCGCCCCTGGTTGGCGTACTGTCACCACTTGTGCTTGAGCTCATTCTCCACCTCTACGCTGGCCTTCTTCATCCAAAGGTAAATCGGGTGAGTTATCTTAAATTTTTAAAACAACTAAAACAATCAATATGGAGCCAAGACAAAAACTGTAGGACAAAAAACGGATCCGATGAAGAAGAATTTGTATTTCCACATCGTACGCATCTTGCCGGTGAAGAGGCAAGCGGCGGCCACCGCTTCCAATCCAGTAGAGCGATTCGTATTTTCAGGTTGAAGTGAATCCACCCCCTCGGGCTTGCCTGCCTTTCATTGCGTATGTGAAAACAAAAGCAATATCCTAATGTTGTACAGATATTGAAGGTATGCAAGACGCTGATATCTACCAATGGTGCACTTTTCATGCATGTAAACAACTATGTACTAATTCCAAAATTTGTCCTTTTGTGTTAGCAAAGACTATATGTATTGCTAATGGACAAATACAAGAAGTATTGCATCTAAGAATATTCCAAGGCCATATTTTTTCTGAGCCATGTATACAAAAGAGATTGTTTTTCGCTTTTATTTTTTATTCTATCTTCACCGACTTAGTTATCTAGGATTAAATGTGGGTAAGTATTGGAAACAATTGCATATTATCGGTATTGGCATTTAGGATCTTGATAAGAAGTTGGTCCTATGAAAATGCAAGCTAAGTGGATGTTTAATTCAACATTTAGGCAAAAGCTTTCATTTTTCATATGTATGCCAATGTTCATTAGCATTTTTGCTTTGTATTTCTGCTTATAGCTTAAGAAATCTAATGTCCAATTCATGAATTGGTGTCAACTCTTTTGTAGGTTTTCATGTGAGTATTAAGAACAATTCATGAATTAGCACGCCTTTTACGTAACACTCCCATTTCAATTTAAGGTTGGTCGCAACAAGGTAATAACCTGAACATTGTCACTTTCATGGTTGGATCAGAAGTTACCTATGAATTAACCTAACATAGCATTGCAAAAATATGACAAATTTTAGTTGCCTAATATAGCACGGCAAAATATATGATGCATTCTTCGCTATTCTTATATAGCTTTTGGGTCCCATTTTTTCCGTGGTAGTTACCTAATGCTTAAATCTCGCTGCGAAGGGATTCAAGGGGGTGCTAAGCATCTATGGTGTGGAGGAGCCGCGGCAGGCCTACAAATTGCCTCCGCCGTATGGTTCCTCTACAGTGGCGCCTACATATAACCAAAGCTTTTAGTTATTAGATTGCATTTCCTCGTCCGTTCCATTTCCCTCGGTTTAGTTGAGTTATTTTTCGCTTGCTTCTGCTGGTTAGGTATTGTAAATTGTTCGTCTGTTAGTTTTTGTTTGTTGCGTTGGGGAATAGTTACATTGATGGATTTGGTTATGTTTATGCCAATTAGTTTTATTCTCGACCCACCGTAAATTTACCACTGCTTATGGAAAATGGCTTAATTCTCGAGTTGCAAACGGTGACAAAATTATAGTCCTTTCACATGGGCGTTTTGGCTTTTGCTTGCCGATTTTTTTGTTGGACGGCAGTATTAGTAAAGCAAAAGTTAGCAATAGCAACAAGGAGGTGTTTGGACAGCCTCTTAGCAAAAGCAATTGGCCATCCTGCATTGTTTATTGAGATGGAATAGTAGCAAGGTAGGTTAACTATAAGCAGCAAAGAAGTGGGCTTTAATAGCACAATGACTATTATAAGTTTATTTTTGCTATACTTCATACATAATGATTTACATATATGGAAATTTGCCTCGAATCACAATATTCTGTTGCATAGATAAACTATGTGCCGGTAATCGCATTAATTAGGTACTCAATTTTAAGACATCTGGTTTTACTCGTGTGGCTTTCCCCTTTATAGCAATTTTGTGAGCATTAGATTCACGTAAAGAAATGCAAAAGCCATATGGTTGAACCTCTCTCAAGCCCAAAGTATATTTGCGTAATTAGCTTTTCACATATATATCGTATCCATGCTATAGTTACATGTCTCTAGAGGTAGTCAAAACCATTTTTATTCCATTTATTTCCAACTGAATCGATACTTTTGTGAGCCATCCCCTGCTGCTTGTGTTTGTGTTGCTCAGATTCTCCGCGTTGCAAAAATAGAATCTTGTGTTTCACCTACAAGCACTGTGACACAAATAGCTATATTTAATTTATTGTTGCATACATGCCTTAATATCGTTTTACATCAGCCGTGCGATGCATCATGCATGTTAAGATGAAAATTATTTACATACTAATTCGAATTGTAATGTGCTATGACAAAATTTTACATTCTCTACCATTTATTTATAACATACTTTTAATTTGGTTCTATGCAGTGTAGATCCGCTGTTTGGTACCTCGAGAAAAATGGCTCGTGCAATGCAGTATGGTAAAGAGATAGCTAAAAAAATCCCTAGAAGTGTTTCGTCTCCATTTGTGAATCCTGCTAGCCAAAGTTATGTGGGTGTGGGGATGCTTCATGGTCTACTTTTTTGTATGCACGTAAGAAAAATTGGGCCCTAGATTTGTTTTTCAAGGACTTGATTCTGTGCCTGCCAGCTTACACTTGCTTCATCTTCACTACTACTACCCTAACACGCCCCTAAACTGAAGATTCTCGCTTTTGCATCGAAGTTGTCATGTGAGGGATGCCCCATGAATATGAACAATGGTATATTGTTTGCTTACTCGAGATCAATGTATCCTGTAATGTATTATATTTTGTATCAAGTTGGTCGTATCCATCCCGGCATTACCAATTGGAGTTGTAGGTTTACGTGCAAATCCACCCTCCCACGGTCATGTCAAGGCATAGGGCAAATATTATGTCAAGACCTAACAAAAGATATGCAAAAGCACAAGACGCGTAATGACAAATCGGGCCGAATATGTATTAACATTGTGAACTTGGCCCAGGCCGCACCTATGGACTCTTCTCATCCTATTTGAAATCAAGGATTGTCCTTGGTAGGCATTGATGGGGGAAGAATGCTAGACAAAAATTGTCTTTTGAGTTCTTCTCACCCCATTCAAACTTCCTATGACAATAGTGTACTATTGTTTTGCTTTTCCGGAAGGGAGAGCAGAAAACAAATTCCACATGTGAATTCTCGTGTCATGCCAGGAAATGCTTAGGGCATGCACATAACTCCTCGAAATCTTGTAGGTGGTTAAATAGGTTTTCAAAAATTGTCACCCGAGAAGGATGTGCCGAACCAAAGTTTTTGAAATAATAGGAGTTCATGGCCGGATGCAGACTTTGAATTTTTTAAAAAAAAATAGAATGTGGCCTAGTGAACTCTCCCTTCGAAGCAAAAAAAGATTTTGAATTTGGAGTAGGCTTCATTTTGAAAAAGAAAATAAATAACTATTTTGATTTTTTTTAAAAGATATATACGAGGACAAACTAGGTTCGAAGATAATAGCAACCGTTCCCCTCGCAAGAACGGCGCCAGAAAGCTTGTTGATGTTTCTTAACGTCGCAGAAGAAATCGCAAAGCCGCATGCACTGTCGTTGTAGCTTTCACCCTAAATATTCAGGGTATCGTGATTTTCCACAGGAACGGAGGTACTCTCTCCTAACTAGTTCGCCAAGGACAATACAAGGCCAAAGATGGAGAGGGGATTATTGAGAAGGATTCGTGACACCTTTTATGGTCTATGGATAGCCTCACTTTAGAGCTACTTGTTCACTTCGGCAATCGCAACGCCTAAACCGATGGAGACCGCATTTAGCACCGCCACACCAACGTGGGGGGATTACAAGGGACGGACAAGGTCGTTACAAACCCAAACCGCTTACCCCCTCAACCGCGGATGCGCCACAAAAAGATAGGCAACCCCTAGCCCAGACACACCACGTCTACACTAGTGATTATTACTCTAGCTGTTAACAAGGCTTACCCGCCCTCGGTCCTTCTACTAGAGCACCGCCACAAGGACGACTATCAACCTCAAAACCAGTAGATAATGCTTGATAAACATGAGACAATAAAGGTTATCGGAATGTGGAAACCTACTTAGCCAAGATCCCATGAGGGAGTGAGCATGAATCCACCGAGGTACAAGTCCGGAGTCGCCGACAAGTCCCAAGACTTCCCTCGCCCCGCCCTCTCACATATCTCCTCCCACGACTCTACTACTACTAATGTGAGCCTAAGCCCATTGGAGGGAGGTAGAAGAGTAGAGGGAGAGCTCTCTTAGAGGAGAGGGAGAGACTCTTTGCCCTCTTGGAATTGGTGTGTGTTACATGTGAGGGAGTGCCCATCTATTTATAGGACCTTCACCATGGGATCCTATCTGGCTAAGCCATTTGGTACTAATCCTGCACCGCCTTCGGCAAGCAAACACCGCCTCCAGACTTCATAGGTCGAGATGGCCGCCAGGACGAAGATGGCCATCTCCGCTTGGGCTGAAACTTTGCATGAGCACGCGGGCCTCGGAGTTAGTTTCGTTTCGAGTATTCGTTCGCTGAAATCCGATTTCGTATGAGAAAGTTATGCCCTTAAAACATTGAACCCATGTCCTGCGTCCCGTTTATCATTTTCATGTTGGATTCGCCTCAATCTCTTTGGGCTTGTGTTTGATATTGATATTTTATGGGCTTTTTTCCCTCTCTTCTCCTTGCTTTGCTTATGCCATTTAGGGCCTTGTTATCTTTTATATGTTTTCCTTTGCTTTTTGGCCCAAAATGTATATGTTTCCAACATTGCCCTGCAAAACAAGTGAATTACCAAAAACTTGTGGAAATGGTTAGCTCAAAGCCCTATTGCTATTATGTTTTGCAGATTTATACTAATGTTGACGGTATAAAATATGTAGTTGGCGACCGTCAACATGTGTATCTTGAAAATTCGTGTGTATCTCAGAATGTTCTTCACACAGATATGCCTTAGTTGTTCTCCAGCACGCCACAATGCATTGTTCACAAATACAAATAACACAAATCAAATGCATGTATCCACCTCATCGTCATGCAAGGGAAACAAAATGTAAGGAACCTACCTGCCTACGAAAACCAATATTTCCCTTCAGGGCTGATGATCTCTTCCATAACAAACTTGGCGACATCTCCTCTCTAATATCCTCCAAATTAATCGAATTTCCCTCGGCAAATCGAAATCCTAATACAAAGAAAGGTAGGCATAAGTGTTCGCTGTACACATGGTCTTTATTGCCAAACAAAGGTAGGCAATATAATGGAGTCGCACTCTCGAAGTTACCTCGTGACGGCCCAGATGAACTTGTTTCATCACAGCCTGAAGTGGTGGGTCGGTAGAACCCACATGTCTTTTTCATCGGGCTTATGCATCGCACTCGCAAAACATATGAAACACGCTGGTTATTCATCGAATGGAAACATGTACGAAAGTGCGTAACTCCAAGTGAAGCACTACTTACCGTACATTCTTGTTTGGACCTTGCCTCAAAACATGCTTGTTTGGACCTTGCCGCCCCCGCTGCTGAGCCACGCTCGCATTCTCAGCACTGCACTCGAGAGGCACTCGACATTCTTGTCATGCGAGCCACTCCCCTCGCATTCTCAAAATCTACAGCCCGCGAGGCACTCTCGGGTCATCCTGCCTTTGAGAGCCGCTTCACATCGCTAGCCGATGCACTCGCAAGGCACTCGACCGGGCCATTGGCATGCGAAAGCGAAGTCGCCAGATTCCCATCCATTGCAGCTCGAGGACTCGATCATTGCCGCTATTCCCATTTAAGCCGCGTGTCATACGCCCTTTAGATTGACTTTTCATTGAGGCGCGTATAGGCACAGGAGGTTTTGGGGCGTAAAAGAAGAGAGCTTTTAGAATGCTGCTGCGAAGATGGGCTCTGCCCACCGATCGTCTTTGCACATAGCCTGCCCAAGAGTTTTAATCTTCGCCCGGCCGGGCGGATCCAAAGAGTGTAGCCTCAAAACCAGGGTTACATGATCAATAGAAACAATAGAATGTCCTTCCAAAAGATTGGTTGACCTTTAAGATGTAGTTGATTCGGGTATGTTTCCTTCCCTGCTACCTCAACCAGATAACCTCGAAGTCCCTCACCGCAAGGGTACATGGTGCCGACGTGGAAAGTATCTCAACCGCAAAGATCCGCCGACCGCTTCCTTCGCGACGCTTGCTTCACACCACCTACACGCTAGGTGTTGGCGCAAAGGAACCATGTCCTCCTGATTCCAACGCCGCCACCTTTTAGCCGTGAGCTCATCTAGTTGAGGTCCAAACTTTTCTCTATATGCTTCGCCAACGCACTGGGACTTCCTCTTTTTCAGTACATGTCGGGCGCAAGCCGCCAAAAACTTCCAACCAGCCATATACTAGACATACCACGCACACGCCTCGCTCCGCCTCGGGGTGCCCTGTGACCTCTCGTGGAGCATATCTCTTTTCCCTTACACTGCGCCCTCGTAAGAAGCACCCGGGCGGTCTTCTAAAAACCTTCTCGCATAAAGACCGAGACTCTTCACTCGACCAAACAATTGCAGCTTTTATTACTCGACTACGCTCAGATCGGCACTGCACGCAAAAATGCCGAGCGCGTTCACTCGGAAATTCATGCCAAGGGATTCTTGATGCTATTGTGGAGTAAGTAAGTGTCCTCCTTTCTCCCACACTCTCGAACTTTGCCTCATAACCTCCTCGCCCCTCGTGCAAAGGGTCATGCTTGTTCTTCTCCCTAAGCCGCTTGTATCTCTCATTTGTTGCCGCTGCCTCTTTGCCGCTTCTTCGCTTCGCTCATGAACTGTAATTGGGCCGCCCGAGAGTGGCTAGATGGGCTCGACACGCAGCCCGCCGCCCGAGAGGGGCTGGGGCGCTGCCAGAGGGGGTCGCCGCCTGCCGCCGCCGCCTTCCCTCTCCCGCATACTCCGAAGCTTTGCTTCATATTCAAGCTAGGATTATCTTAGGTAATTTTTGGTGTGCAAGGGGATATCTCTATCTATAAGGGAGACCCTTATTAGGAAAGAATAAGTTAGGATATGCTTGTGAAAAGGTATTCCGATCAGAGTAAGGAAACCTTATAGAGATTGCTTAGATTACAAGTCCCACTAGTCTGCTATATAAGCAAGAGGCATGTAATCTCTAGGGGATAAGCAAGCAAATAAAAAAATATCTTCAGCTCTCCAACTTCTCCGCCGCTGCCGCTTCGCTCGCCAGCAGACGCCGCTGCCACTACTGGGCCGCGCGCTCGCGCCTGCGCGCCGCTGCCGCCGCTTCCTCCCGACGCTTCCTCCTCCTTCCGCTGATCGAAGCTGCCGCTCGCCGCCGCCAGGGCGAAGCTGCAGCCCTCGACGCTTTCTCCCGCGCTCGCCGAACGACGTAACACGTGTCAATTCCCGCCCACCCTAGCTGACCTCAATACCGGTATCCTGAGACCGTGACGCATTCCCACCACCCATGGCTTCCGAGATACAGTGAGTTCAACGCGGGCGCCAAGGAGCTCATCGACGCTACCGCGCCGGACGCTAAAGCGCTTTCGACGACATGGAGGACCGCCTCGCCGTATGGGAGCACGCCATACATCGCCGAGGATTCCTCGCACGTATGACGACTCACGCGTAGGCACAAAAAAATCCTACTCCCCTCGCCCAGCACTAACACCGACAAGCTCTAATAGCCGGGCTTTACTCGCCTCGAAAGTGTCTTGAATCGAAGGCGTGCTACCAATTTGACCTCAGTAATTGACAAGGAGGTAAACGTGAGATCTCGGAACATGCCCGTGAGACCAAGA
>JADLZK010012598.1:0-122634 GCA_015847255.1 Hyparrhenia diplandra | reverse complement strand
TTTTGAAGCCCAAACTAGAAACAGCCAAACGTATAATTCAGAGTTTAGAGAGCTCACCATTTGTTGATGTAGTTCATCAATTTATTAATGATGTAGCAAATGGTGAATCCTGGGTATCCATCACGAACTCTTTGGACATGATCAAAGAAGGACCCATTGCTTATAAGATTACAAAATTCCTCAGCTTCAAACACAATTGCAACATATTTCACTTCTGACAATGGATCGGAAAAAGCCTGAGCAATATCATCAGGAACATTTAACTTCCATAAAATTGAACCACTAATTTTATTCTTAGTAGGTTCATATGAAAGTCCATTCTCTGTCAAACTTGAAAGAAGAGGACCTGCTCAAAAGAGGCAGATATATTAGTAGTGAAAAAAAAAAATGGAAACAGCGAATGACGATAAATGGTTTTTTGTGATACAACTTCATTCACCATACTCAAACAGACCTCCAATGGAGCCCCTTTGGATAACACAGTTGTCAATCTCGACAGTAATAGATTCTAAAGCAAGTTTTCCTGATTCCCACTTCTGAATTGCTTTTTCCATTTTCTTCTTCTTAGCTTGTTTATCTTTCGAAACTTGCTTCAGTAGTTTATCTTCCTACAAAATAATCAATATGCGCTCTAATAAGCTACCTTATGCATGAATAAGCATACTCTTCTATGAAACACTTGCTGAACCTCTCGTTTTTGTTTTCTTTCTAGCATCAGTTTGTCTTTCTCCTCCTTTGTCAGTTTCTTCCCTGCCTACATAGTAATTTGCGAGAATGCCTCATTAGTCATCACCACATGGGCTTTAAATCTTGAGTGACTCCTTGACAAAAAGTCATACCTGTTGTCTTTTCTGCTTCGCTTGAACAGTTCCTTGTCCGTGGCTTGGGCTTGTCGGTAGGGACGGCACCTGGGGTGAGGGCGCTACCTCGTCGTCGACCACAACCGGCAGCTTGGGCACCGAGGAGAGCCGCGGCTTTGGCGGCGACGGGGTGCCGTCGAGGTCGATGGAGACCGAGGAGAGCCGCGGCTTTGGCGGTGACGGAGTGTCGTCGAGGTCGATGGAGACCGAGGAGCGCCGCCGCTTTGGCGGGGACGGAGATTCATCGAGGTCGATGGGCCCCTCCGCCTCGAGGAGAGGCCGCTTCTGCTGAGGCTGGGACGGCGAGAACGCGTCGAGGAAGTCGCGGGAGGAGATTCCGGAGGATCCGGGTGACCGCTTGCCGGAGGGAGGAGGGGAGGCGGCTAAGAGGTCGTCGAGGGTGATAGTGCCCTCCGCCGCGTGGAGAGGCCGCTTCTGCTGGGGCGGAGTCGGCGTGAACGCGTCGAGGAAGTTGCGGGAGGACATTCCGGATCCTCCGGAAGACCGCCTGCTGGAGGGGGGAGGCGACGGCGAGACCGTTGTCGTCGTCGTCGTCGTCGTCGTCGAGGATGTCGACTACGGGAACGGAGGACGCCATGGCGGAGCTGGGTTTGGGGCCGAGGCGAGATGGGGAATTTTGGATTTTGAGCGGTTTGGCGGGTTAGGGTATCCGGCTCCGGCCGCGGCGCCGACTGCAGGCAGGGTTTGGCTCGCTGCGGCGCTTCTCTGTTGCGAAAGGAAAAGCTTGCAACTCGGCCGTTGTTTGCCTACAGGGCTGCAGCATCCACGCACGAACGCGGGCCGTATGCCCATGTCCATATTAGGCTTCCGGATGGGCTACTACCCAGCCGAGCTGTTGGCTCTGTTGCACTGGTGGGTAATGGGCCTATTGGTTAGGTGGTGCCTATTGGTAATGGGCCGATGCCTTTTGACACAATTTATGTTTCCTTGTTACTCCGAGCACCAATTTGTTTTTTGAGAATAAGGTACCATTTTAATTTATTAAGTGTTTATATCGACAAATATACTCACCAGGACCTGGGGAAATATAGGAGGAGACTCAAACCATATATATTGAATATTTCCAAAAGTACATGCATATTTTGCAAATCACACAAATTAAAAGACTATGATCTTTGATGGATACCATGGAGAATCATCATATAAAGACATCGATGCAAATCTCAAGCAACAATGAGACTCTTGATTTAGCAGGTCTAAAAGCCATTACGGCATACAACTTCCACACAATGAGACTCTAGAGTTTCACAATCTGTTATATGTGGTACCATAACACTCGCAACAACAAATCCTCCCTGGCCACTACGACATACAACTGTCACTACACCTTTAGTTCCCGATCTGTCTATATCAACATTTTTGTGTTAATCTTGCTAAGACCATTTTGAGGAGCTAACCTGTTTTGAGTTGTTATCTTTTGTTGACACGGGTCTTTTCTTTAAAAGCCAATCTCCTGAACAAATTCAAATCCTTCTATTAAGTGAATGGTCATTATCATAACACAAAAATGACATAGAATGTTTTGAATAACATTTCTCCTAGCATACCAGATGTCCTAGCAAGTAACCAGGATACAAATATCACTAGCTTATGAAATATTGCAACAAATATATGATATTGAATGCACATTGTGTCAGAGAAGCAAAGCTAGCAATGAGTGAATCTATGTATCTTATTCTACCCAACAAACCTTGCAATTTACTGGGGTTGCTTTCTTAAATCTTCAATACACTACTAGTACATAATGAGAACTTTTATTATTGATGGCATCTTCATACTCGAGAGATATTTAAATTCATTTTTTTTTTTTTGCAAATCAAAACCATTACCATGACTTTCAAAGTAGTCTTCTCTATTTTTCTTTGTTTCAATCAACATCCTGCATCTAGAACAAATAGTAAATGAACCATAGATTCCATGATGTCATGCTCAACAACATTTGTGTTTTCTCACGCTAGGATTACATCACTGTCAAATCAGATAAACAACTCCAAATTATAAAGTGTAAGGGCTTAGGAAGGGGTAGCGGGGCTCGAGCCCTCCTAGGTCCAGCCTCCTTGCTATATCCACTTCTAACTACCACCCCCTTCTTTGTTCCTTCATGTTTCCAATTTGGATTTATTTTCCTTGAATAACTATTACCACCCCTTGTCTGGCCTTCTTGTTTTGAACCTAGAATTTGTTTTTCCCCAAATAACTCGCTTAGCATTTGGAGTCAACTTGTTTGTTAGAACTTTGGTGAAGCCCTTGTAATCAAACATTGAGAAATTGATATGGTTTTGCATTGCTTGAGGTTCATCTTTTTTCATTTTCCTTATATCCTGCTCCCATTCTTGAAAATTATGAAACATGCACATGTAATCATTTGACAATAGGTTGCAGTGCCCCTTAAACCTATTTGGACGAGGCACCCCCCCCCTCCGGAGGGATGGGGCAGGGTCCCACCAATCTCCAAAATGGCCTCCAAGGCCTCTTTCACAGGTCTTATTAACCGCATTTGTCTTTATTTAAAATTATTAAAATTTATTTATGGAACTATAAATTACGTTTTGCTTGTGTGATGCCAAATTGCAAAACTTTAAGCAAGATTTAGTTAATAATATATAAATGTGGCAATACGTGAAATACAATGAAACACTTCCTTAACCTAGGCTCCAGATCATTCCAAGTATATTTTTTTTTTTCGAGATCGGGCCGTTGCCGGTGTTTCATTAAGAGGATCATTTTAAGTATAAAAGGAAAATGTTAATCTAGTCTTCGCCTGATCGGATAGCGTCATAGACTCGTAGCCAGGACCACGGGAGTTGGGCTGTGTTTAGTTGGTGGGAAAAGGTGGAAAAAACATTGTTCGAATCAAAAAGTAATTGTAGACGCTTCGTTTGTTTGTGGTAAACATTATCCTACCATGGCAGTAACTAGGCTCAAAATAATCGCCTCGTCGTGTACATCAAAAACTATGTAATTAGTTTTTTATTTACCTACATTTAGTGGTCGATACATGTGCTTGCATTTTGATGTGATGGGGTGAATAGTGAGTTTGGATTTTCAGTTTCGGCATCTAAACACAGCTTTGGTATAAACTTTTGGAGGGCGAGCCAGGGATTGACGCTGAGACACTGACAATGTAAGCAAAGCAAGCAACAGAGCACGTTCACTCGGGAGACGCCAAGCAACCAAACGCCGAAGCATGCATGCACCGCTGCAACAGGGTCAGGGTGCACGAAGCCACGAACTGGAGCGGCGCCGGGACCAGAGCTCGTCGAGCCCAGACGAGGCTGCTGGCAGAGCCACGGCGCTTCCGAAAAGCCCGGGAAAGCAAAGACAAACCGCTAGCGGGCGTCTGTGGCTGGGGCGCCGGTTGCCACGTCTTGATGGTTCAGGCCAAGCCCAGGGCGGCAGGGCTCGTGACGCCTCAGGCTTTGCTGTGCTGCTGCCAAGTGCGAAGCCGAACTGCCCAAAGGCAGCCCAAGCATGCATGCACGTTTCGGCCAGGCTTTTCATACACGTCACGACTTTTCTCGACTGCAACGGGCCGCAAGGCAAGCCTCGGCCTTTTCTTTTTGGCGTCCCCGAGATGTGCATCACCGAACGGCAAGTTACCCAACACATGCTGGGGCGTGCCGGGCTATAGCTTTTGCACGTTCCGATGGCACCAGGAGTTTGCTTCTGTTCGGTGCACACTTTGTGCTTTGTTCATCATCCATGAGAGATCAGAGTAGTAATCGAGTATGCTGCGTGCGTGTTGAGGCGTGGTCAACAACAGTTTTGAGACCTTTTGTGCAACAAAAGTTACAGCTCCGTTAATGGAACAGTTCTTGGGTTGGATGTTTCAGGCCCACTGAGCCGATGGCAGCCTCTCTGCCTGAACACAGCACGACGGGGCCTAGCTTCTGTACCGGTGCCCAGGTTGCTGAAAACGACCGACCCAATGCAAAGGACTGATGAGCGGACGCTACTATTCTACTCTGAACGATATACAGAACTCACGAACTGTTTCGTTCCTTTCTTCGCAATGAGTTCAGAAGTATTCGTGAACATTAGAACTGATATTGGAAACAAAGTTAGCGAGTTATTTATTTGGATAAAACACTGAGCAAAAGCTTCGGTTTTCACACGCCAAAGCGACATCGTAAGCTAGTGGCGATGGAATGTGCAAGAACTAGCAGTGCCGAGCCAATGATAACGACATATACGACTGAACAAGAAGGAAAATGGCCAAAATAATGAATGAAATCGAGCTGCAGAGCACGTCCATCTCACTACATTCGCGCACAGGTTACAAGTGATCTCTTACTTCGACGACCATGAAGAGAAGAAGTAGGCGGACGAGGAGGAGGCCCGGTTGGTGTCGGTCACCGTGGCCAGCGACGGCCTTTCATCGGCGAAGCTCAGCGCCGGCAGAGGGTACGCGGGCAGGACGCCCAACGGCGGGAGCTTCCTCATCGCCGACAGCTGCGGCGAGAACCCACCGCCGTCCTCCTCGTCGTACCCGTACGCGTCCGCCTCCTCCGTGATCCCGAACGGCGACGGCGACGCGCCGGGCGTCTCGAACGGCGGCGTGTCCCCATCGGCGCCGGCGACGGCCGCGGCCGCGGCCGCCTGGCCCCGGTCGTACACCGGGTTGGAGATGCACATGAACCCGTCGCCACGCGCCGAGGAGCCCGACCCCGACGACGACGACGGCGACGAGCGGCGCGCGGGCGACCACCGCCACACGGCGCCCTCTAGCCTGGGGATGGCGAGAAGGAGGTCCTTGGCGCTGTTCGGCGCTTGCAGGACGCCGTGCGCGTAGTAGAAGGGCGGCGTGCCGGCGAGCGCCTCGCGCGCCGCCGTCGTGGCCACTGACGACGCGGCGTCGTCGTCTGCGCCGCGCTCCGGGGACGTCGTCGCCAGCGCCAGACCGAGCTTGGACCGGGACGCCTCGGCGCGGAGCCGCCGGCGCCGGAGAGGTGCGCGCAGATGAGGTCCGCGAGGAGGAGCACCAGGATGGTGAGGAAGATGGCCAGGCTCAGCGCCACCGTGACGCTCACCGCCACCGCCAGCCTCGACATGCCGTCCGTGAACATGGCTGGCTGGCGACAAGCGGTAGTGCAGAGGCAAGGAGAGCAAGTGTGTGCAGGTGCAAGTGCAACCACGAACGCGCGGCAACGGCGAGGTCGACTATAGACGAGTCTGTTTGAGGTCGCATCAGAGGACAAAAGGCTGCCTGCACCTGCTTAGGAGCTGATGCCCTCCTGATTGTCTAATCCACCCCGTTGATCAACTTCCTCGTCGCGCTTCCCGAGGCGGGTTACTTCCAAAAGCTAGAGCCGGAGTACGATATTAGAGCGTGCTTTGTCTGAAGAAACCAGCAGCTCGTCAGCCTGGCTCTGAACCCTCACAGTGGCAACCGGGTCCCGGCCCGTGTGGGGTAAGCCTGTCATCGCGAGCTGGTGAGAAGCGACGTGAGCCGTGTAGGCCTGAGGCCTGTAGATAATGGCTACCTGATCATTGGGCGTGGAGAAAGGACTAGGAGACGGCTCAGACGGAGAAGTGTTTTTTCGGCGGGAAGGCGATGATCTGGTCACTGTCGCAAATCCTGCTCTGACCGCACGAGTAGTCATCATCGTTCCTTCGAGGTAGCATGTCCGTAATGTGTGCTTTGTGGTCGTAGACGACACGTTCCTACGGCATGATTGCCAGTTGGCAAAGTCGTAACATCGGTCAGCTCGTGTATTCGTCTTTTCTCCTGCGTTACAGTGGTTTACACAATCAATGGCAGCACTTTGATCTGGGCAAACCAATTGGAGCACTATAGGTCTGTTTGGAGCTACTCCTCCGTCCCAAATTAAATGTCGTTTTCAATGTGGGTACAAGAAATTTGACTTCGGTTTGTAAAAAAATACGTGTAAGATGTGTATCTTCAAATACATTTGTTAAAAAACTAGACTAAAAAGATCTTTCCGATAATACTAATTATGTACTCCTCGATTCCAAATTATAAGTCGTTTGACTTTTTAAACTTTAAGTTTGACCACTGTCTTATTCAAAAAATTTATGCAAACATCATCAAATTTAAGCTATTTTTGAAGATTTTATATTAATAAAACAACCCATGAAAAAAAATAAAAATTTGCACAAATTTTTAAATAAGACGAGTGGTCAAACTTAGGGACAAAAAAAGTCAAACGACTTATAAATTGGGATGGAGGGAGTATATATTTAGTCAAAGTTATTGTTTAAGAGCAAGAACGACCAATATTTTGAGACAAATGGAGTAAGCTCTATTTCATCGTAATATTGGGTTTTGCTTTAACTAAGAGTATAATAAGATAAGATAACTAATAGTAGGGGTCTGCTGGAGTTGTGTTTTTCCCATTCACTATTTTCTGCCAAACTTGCCGATAAAATGTCGAGAGTGGAAGAAAATCGCTGTTGAAAAACAAAAGCAATAATAACAGGGAGTACTGTAGTTTTTTTTTTTTAGCAAAGAAGTAGTGTAGTTATTAGGAAAACAAAAACCGAAGTAATGGAAGAAGGGAAAAAGCCCAAAAGCCCAGCGAAGGCCACGCACCACTTCAGCCCATCGAAGCCCACCGGAGCACTCACATTACGATTCTTCAAGTCCAGACCCCGTTTCCAAGAGAGCACGCGCCGGAGCCGGTGCTCCCCGCCGCGGCGCCGCCGTAGCCCGTGCTCCCCGCCGCGGCGCCGCCGTAGCCCGTGCTCCCCGCGCCGGATCCCCGCACCGCGCCGTTTCCCTCGCCCCTCGCTGGAGGACGCGCCCCCCCGCCGGAGCAGCCGCCCGTTGCGCCGGAGCCCCCTGCCCCCGCCCAGCACCGAAGCCCCTCCTGCACCACGCAGGTGCCCCCGGCCCCGCCGAGGCTCACTGCTATTTGCAGGGTGCTGATGCCTGTGCACTGGACACTGCTGCCTGAACAACGCTAGCTGGGAGCGCCGATCTGATTCCCAGCGAACCTAGCCATCATGTTCGTCCTGCGAATCCAGTCCGTCGACTTCCCCGACGCCGCCGCCTCCCCGGCAGAAGTCGCCGCCGACGAAGTCGGTACCAGCGGCGGCGGCGCTGCCACCTCCCATCCGCTCTCCCCGCTATCCGTCCACCCTCCCCCTCTACATCCACATCCTCCATACCTCCTCTCGAACTCCCCGGCGCAACCTCCGCCGCGCCCGGCCGAAGCCCTAGGATCCTCCACACCCGTGGCGTCATCCACCTCTACCACTCGTCGTCGTCCACCTCCACCTCTTCCTCCTACGCCTCGGCCGTCGCAGCCACCTCTTCCTCCTCGTCCGTGCCGGCCGCCCCGCAGCTCGCATCCGATTCGCACCTCCCGGTAACTACTCTTCCTCGGGTTCTCTCTTATTGCCTTTCACGCGCTTACGGGAGTTGCTTTCTATCTCCCTCTCGCAGCCATGTCGCGGCACGCGTCTCCCTGGTGCTCGCCGTTCCGACGCGCGTTTCGCCGGACGACTTTGTTCGCTTCTGCGGTCCCTGCCTCGAGCGTGCCTCCGACATTCGTTTCATCATGTCAGTTACCGTTTTAAAATAAAATGGAAACATGCCCTGTTTAGTGCGCAATTTACTTACACATGTTGTTCGAACGGTAGGGATGATGGAGTGGAGGACCGGTACAGCGTCCTTGTGGAGTTCGAGGATCAGAATAGCGCTGAAAGGTTCTACGCGGATCTCAATGGGTGGAGGTTCTCAACTTCTGAGGTGTCTAATATTCTTACTTGAATTCCAGTTTATTTGCTGATCATATTCAGAACGTTGCTAAATTGGTGATTAACTCTTGTTCCATGGTGTAGCGAGAGGTGTGCCATGTTCTGTTTATAGCTGCTGTGCAGTATACACCTTCCTCAGAGGTTGCCACAACTCCACCGGCTGGATCCACTGAGCTTCCAATGTGTCCTGTTTGCATTGGTGAGCTTACTGTTTTGTATTTTTGTTTCATGGGGCTCTGCAATGCAATTTGTAGTCATGTGTACTGTGTGCACATCACAATGGTGTCACATTTGAATTCATTTTGTGATATCCGATGAAGAGATTTAGGCACTTATATTCTATCCTGGCCATAATTTTATCTTCAAATACCTTTCTGTTTCATGCAACAGCAACACTTCATCTATTATTTTCACTTTTCATATTTTCTCGATTGTTTAAGTTGTCTACCTGTTTACTGTACACCTAATTATTCCCTGCCATCTTAATGTGTTAATTTATCAGAAAGATTGGATCAAGATATCAGTGGGATTTTGGCAACTACCTGTGATCACTCTTTCCAATGCTCATGCGTTTCAGTGTGGGCCAATTCATCCTGTCCGGTAATGAATGATTGTTGTGCTCTTTCATCATTTGCCCTAGGGCAGTAAACAATCAAAACATGGGATTGCTGTGGCATTTATTATTTCTTAGTATGATATATACATTGCATTGGATTTGCAATAACAAGTAGTTCATAAAAATTATAGATGTGTTATTTGCATAATCTTCTTGATGACTAGTGAATTTCTGGTGTGCATGCTGTTCTTTACAATAGTTGGAACTATATAACTGTTCCAACATAAAGACTTTTAAATTGTCTTGGCCCTCCGCACATGTTAATTTGATATTCTGGGCACCCAATAGGAACTTACCCAGAGGCAGGGACATATACATATACTGATGACTGAATTCACTATATGTCTACATGTATATCTTCCAAGTAGTTGCACTGCAAGGGAAAAATATTGAGTTTGGTCATGGTAACCATGTGAGACATAGGGGCATTATACTAAGGAAATGCTTGCTTATGTTCTTCAGTTTATTATTGCCAGTACTTCAACTAGAAGTGATATCGGGTTATTTCCAGTGTATTGAGAAACGAGAGGACTTTCCTTTCCATTATCACATACAGAACTTTATTGAGCATGAGTTGGTCCTTACCAATAGCTGTTTACATTTCAGGTATGCCAGTTTTGCCAGAAGCAGTCTGAAAATTCTACATGTTCTGTTTGCCAAACCACTGGAAACCTCTGGATATGTGTGATATGTGGTTTTGTTGGATGCGGAAGGTATGTCATTACTGTCTTGTTCCCTTCGGTCAGTAAAACTGACGTTTTCAGACAAGAAAAACAAGCTACATGCAAGCCACATTTCATGTCTGAAACATTAACGAAAGCTTGCGGGAGGTATTAATATTTTCTGCTGTAAGTCAATAATCAGATTACACTGTGCCATCTTAGGCCTTGTTTGTATGTAGTCGATTTGACATGAATCCACATGTGGCTTGAACTAAATTACACACCAATCCACCCCAACACATGTGGATTGGAGTGAATCTGATAACATTCAAACAAGGCCTTAAGGGTGTTTATATTAATGTATTTTTACGTACATGATTACACAAGTTAAGATTGTTGCATGGAAAGAGATTTGTTTATAATGATGCAGACATTAGTTATTACCAGAAGAATGAAATACACAGCTTGGTATTTTCATTCTACCTCTCTACCTGGCCAACCAACCTTACCATTATTGACTTCCGTGTTCTAGGTATCAAGAAGGCCATGCGAAACAGCACTGGAAAGACACTCAGCATTGCTATTCGCTAGATTTGGAAACACAGCGTGTTTGGGACTATGTTGGTGACAGTTTTGTACATCGGCTGAACCAATCCAAGAGTGATGCGAAGCATGCTAAGTTCAAATCAAAATGTAAATATTCTGGTGATGACTGTCTAAACTGCTCGTGCAATGATGACTCTGACATGGGCGGAGCTATGTTCAACAGCAAAGCTGAAACAGTAAGAATTTTAAGCTCATTTGATTTGAGTTACTCCCTCATGTCTTGCTGTTAAAATTACATATACCGTGCTCTTCTCAATAGATTGTGGACGAGTACAATCACCTCCTGGCAAGTCAACTTGAAACTCAGAGAGAGGTGCAGTCCATACTAGCTATGTTTTCTATGTCACTATTGAAAGCAAACTTTGTCTCTGATGTATTGATTGTATAAGCTTTGCTAGCCAGTTGAAAACTTACCGTCTGTTTGGTTGGGGTTGCCTGGGTTGGGTTGGCTCCAACCCACTTTTCAGGGGACGACTCCAACCCTCGCACCTTGTTTGGTTGGTGGGTGGGGTTCATCCCATTTTCTTGTTTGGTTGGAGGAATATGAACGGGTTGGCTCCAACCCTTCACTTGTTTGGATGGATGGATTGGAACAAAACCTGATATGGTCACCTTTACACTGGATAGGTGAGGTTACCCCCTCAATAAATAGCAAATAACTTCAGCAATAGCAATAGGTCATATGCTTGTACCATGGATTTGAGCACATACAAAAAAAATAACAGCCACATATATGCAAAAAATCACATATAACAACCACATGGTAATTTCATCAACAAATTAAAACAGCCACATATTACAGAACCTGATATGGTCATCAACTTGATATTGAAATAACAGCCACATAAAAGTCTTGGCCACATTAGAAATAGAAGTCTTCGGCCATATCCATAGGCACATTACATATAGTAGCATGTCTTATGCTTGCACAATGCATCAAGTTCAAGCCTTTTACAATGTATATCATGTTCAAGGCCTCCACATAGCACTATACAAGCTTACATAGACCACAAATCAAAAGAACCATCCCATGTGGTACTTACAAAAGAACCATCCCATGTGGTACTTACAAAAGAACCATCCCATGACTACAACTTACCCTTACTGCTGCCCCTGGTAGTTGTCAGCAATGTGCTTTGCAACCCAATTGAGCTTATGCTCAAAAGACAAGGAGTTGAAAGATCTAGCTATGTGAGGATTTGCAACCAAGTAAGAGTGGTAGAAGGATAAGTGAGTCTCATTGAAACTACCCTTCATAGCCATCAAGTTGTCATACAAATCAGCCGGCACATCATTGTCATGTTTCCCCACTTTCTCTATTGCCTTCGCTAACTTCACACTTCCCCATTTAATTGCAGCAACTAATGGATCTTGATCAGTCCTAGCCCTCTTCTTGCCCTTGTTGGTCTGATTAGGCTTGGTGGTATTTCTAGCAGATGAAGTTGCCACATTGTTGTCTTGAGTTGCACCCCCATCACTCGCCATCCTGCGAACAACACTCTCCACATCCTCTGTACTTTCCTCCTCCATTGTCCCTAGAGGTGCACTAGAGTCCTTTGCAAACAAGCCTGTAGCCATGGTACTTCCCCATATTGTGTACATCTCATAAAAGTGCTCAATAGGCTTGTTCAAATATTCAGCATCAGTCTTGTGAACCTACAATTTCAGCAAGGCACAATAATTTCAGCAAGGCACAATAATGCCATGAAACAATAATTTCAGCAAGAAATTATGTGAGCAAGTAAATGAGGACAGTGCCAATACCTTAATATGATTGTTGTAGTGCTCATCATCAAGAGTTATAGTGTAGGTTTCTTCATCCCAACCAGCAGCACTCAAACCACGAAGGTCACATATTTTACGAAACTTCTTTTGCCATGTCTTAAGGTGATTCTTGACCTGGTCACCACTGCGCACAATGCCAAATTTCTCTTGGAGAGCCTTTGCACACGCATTGTAGTGTACCATCTTGTGGGTAGATGAAGTCTTGGTGCCATTGACCACTAGATTTGCAAGGTATTCGAGCATGAAGGTTGACCAAGCTGAAGTCCAAGTAGCATGTTCCATTTACCTACAAAATTTCAGCAAAGCATAATATAACTAGAAATAATTTCATCAAGGCATAATGCCATGAAACAATAATTTCAGCAAAGTAGCAATCAAATATCTCAACAAATATGTCCTCGAATACAATTTCAGCCACTACAATTATTCTTACACATAACAATGATCAACAAATACAACTAGTAGCAATGGTCCTCTGGAATATAAAATACAACACAAATTACATTGTCCAATACTAGTTTTCATGGCTTTGGCGATCAGCCCACATTTGGTCAGCCAAGCCTTGCCTAAAAGCTACCATAATGGCACTCTCACTTGCTGTCCCAGCCCATGTGGTGTCTTGGGTGTTCTCATCATTGTCACTTGGTATATTGAATTCATCACTACCATCTTCAATCACCCAATTATGTATGATGCAACAAGCAACAACAACATCTACTTGAGTTTCATAAGGAAAAAAAGGAGAGGCATCATCTAGAACTTTGAATCTTCTTTTTAGTGCTCCAAATGCTTGCTCTACTATTATTCTCAATGCACTGTGTCTATGGTTGAACAATTCCTTCTCATTTTGCACCGGATTATTCCCCCATTCATTCAAGTGGTAGCGTACACCCCGAATAGGAGGCAAAAATCCTGGTTTGGCTCCATATCCACCATCAACTAGATAATATTTACCTAACATATGATTTATAGTTAAGTTAGATCTCAATGGTCCATTAATTTTGCTGAACAAATTTTTGGGCAAGATTAATCTATTACCTTGTGGCACACGAAGGCCATTCTCACGTGCTAAAGCATCACGCAAAACAAGTGCATCATGTGCTGTCCCCTCCCATCCGGCCAAGACATAGGTGAACTTTTGTTGAAAATCTACGGCTGCTAGTACATTTTGAGTACAATGCTTGTATCTACCACGAAAGGCATGCTGCATTTCCTTTGGAACAGTGGCTCGGACATGTGTACCATCAAGTGCTCCTATACAATCCTACGTGATGTTCAAAGAAGTCAAGATTAGGCCAATTATGGGTTTGTCAAAATATTAAGAATATGGCATAAGGCTAGTTTCACACCTTAAAGTATGGATACCACCTTGTGTCTCCTTCTATCTTAGCTGGAGTGTCCAATGAAGGGGGCCTAATATATTCCTCTCGTAGCTCACCAATAGCATGAAGAACTTTGTTGAAATAACGACTGACCGTTTCTCCGGATCTATCGAAATTGGTTGCAATTACTCTATTCCTAACATTGTGTCCCACAGTATGTAGAAACATTGCCACTTGCTCCTCAACAGATATATGAATGGTATCTTCAAGTAAAGCATTATCTCTAAACAGCTTACAAAACCTAAAGAAACGTGCTTTGTTCATTCTCAGCACGTCTACACAAGTTGTGTCATTCCTCCAGATTTTGTCATCTAGGTATTCAATTCTCTTCCTATCCCTTTCACATATTGGTGCATAAGTAATCCCTTCCCTTCTTGCAACTCGTTTTCTTTTTCTAGACCTTGCAACAATTGCCATGGCACACAACAACCAATGTGCAGCAGCAGCACAAACAAATGCTTTGAGTCTCTTATCCATCTACATACAGCAGGCATGTCACTATTAATGACTTGGCAAAATTACTAGTTAGGGTTTCCATGTACTAACACAACAATCTTAGAATCAAGCATCAATCTATAAGCATCGATCTGCCATTAACACACCTGAAGGATGGGGGGGGTGGGGGTGATTTTTACCTTGACTGTTAGGAGCAGCAGCAGCTTCTGTAGGGAGTACCGGAGGGAGTCGACCCGATCTGGCCGGAGCAGCAGCAGGTGGGGAAGGACGACCGAGGGAGGCGGCACCTGGCCGGGCGCGGCGTCCCTCCTGCAGCGGCCGGGCGGCCCTGGATGTGGACGACGGCGTGGCGCGCCGTCCTTCGGGTGCGCTGGCGCGCGGCCGCGCGCTGGCCGCGAGGGCGGCGCGTGGGCCTTCGCCGCGAGGTCCTCGACGCGCTGGAGGCGGTCCGGGCGGCGGCGGATCTCCGGTCGGCGGGGAGGTCCGGGCGGCGGCGGTGTCGAGATTTTTTCCTGGACCGGGCGGAGAGAGAGTCGGGAGGAAAGGATAAGGCAGGGTCGGGTGAATGTGAAACAACGAAGGTGAAGGGAACCGCGTGCATGCGCGCGACCGGAGGGAGCGGCTCCGTCCCCCGAATTTTTGGGGTTGAGTCGACCCGAATCTTCGTGGTATATTCTCCAGGGAGCCAACCCAACCCTCCCTCAACCCCAATCCAAACATGCAAAAACGGGTCCAACCCAGCTAGGTCCAACCCATGACTCCAACCAAACAGACGGTTAGTTTATCTCTGAGGCATTCATCTGCCTAATATTTATACTTGCAGTATTATGAGGGCCTGTTGTCTGAGGCTAAAAGAAACAAGGAGCACCAGATTTCTGAAGCTATTGATAAAGCTGTAAATGACAAGCTTCAAGAGATGCAGCTTAAGCTTGAGAACCTTATTGTGGAGAAAAGAAAGTTGCAGATGTGAGCATTTTTTTATCTCATGCATGTTGATCAAGCACAACCAGCTGTAGCATTATTATTATGACTAATGGTTCGTGTTGATATTTTTCTGCCTTTCTGCAGATGAATGAAAAACTCACAAGGAGCCAAGACATGTGGCGTCAGACACTAAGAGATATAGAGGAAAGGTGTGTTTGATTTCTGCAAATAGGAAACAGTGTTATTATGGTTTCAAAAACAGAAATAATACTATAAGGTTACAACTTACATATGGCGTCCAGTTAAGTAACCCTAGTCATTGACATTTGTAATGATCCAATGAGCTGTATATATTTTCAAGTCCCACTTTAGTGAAAAGGTTGCTTACTCTATTGTCTGTTCCTTTCTTCTGACAAGTTATTCGTTTTGTTTCTTGACATAAATAATTATGCATACATTGACAGGGAAAGAGCACAGTTGAAGTCGAAGGACGAAACAATTCTCGATCTGGAAGAACAGGTGCTTTTCATTGTTTTTTGTGTAAACTATACGTTTTCAGAGGGTGGTATTTTGTTCAGTAATAAGGGTCACTCCTTGACACCTCTCTTGTACAATTCTTGCAGATAAAGGATTTCAAATTTTCCATCAAGCTGCAGAAGTCAATAGAGAAGAACGACGGTGTCAAGGGTGGTACGCTGGTTCCACTCCCTACGGTTTCAGATTCTGGAGGCAAGGGTAAAAGGTCATCAAGAACAAGCAAGAGAAGGAATTAGTGTTCATTGTTGACTAGCAGTTAGTCTTGATTGGACCACATGTATGTGAACCTTATTGTGATAATGACATGTGTTTCCCAGTGCTAGCCTGTTACGATGAAGTACAGCGTGATGTTTGAATTTTCAGGGAAAATAGTGACACTACAATCATGAAGCTATGGACTTGATACTACATCTGAAAGAATCAAAATTGAAGTGTAACAAGTGTTCATCTCATATTCTTACACAGCCTTCGTAGTTCTTACGTCAAATCTCAGAGCATTTCATGCCCAACCTAGAATACGTCAAATATATAGCCAGAGTCACTGCATGATTTATGAATTATGGATCGTCAGGCGCCTGGCTCTTATTTAGGTTCTAGTTCCACCTGCCGTGTGGGTGCATCGAAATTCTTCTGAATCTATTGTGTGAGCTAAACTGAAAGAGCGAAGAACGACAGTACCAGTTTCTGAATCTGTATGCTTGAATGCTTCGGAGTCTCTACAAGGTAGTCATGGATATCAAGAGATAAAGAGCTTAATTGCCAAAAAAAAAAAAAAAGGAGAAAAAGAATAAGACACATTTCTGCCTTTTCACTTGCAGATGGATGAAAGACTCACTAGGTGACATGATTTCTTCAGTCCATGACAAGTCACTAAACACCTAACCAAATATGTAAACAACATCTTTCGTAATGTGTCAACAAAAGTGGTGGCTTCTTTAACAGTATTGTATAATATAATAGATAAAGTGTCCAAAAATTCATTTATCTCATAACCAAGCACAAACATCATGCATGACCTCCTAGCACTTCAAGTCAGACGCTAGGATACATGCAAGATTGCACATGCTGACATGCAATGCAACTTCAACAACCACTATAGGATATCATTGGTACATCTTATTTCCACGCAGGCTGTCAGCCGGATGCTGACGCTGTGATCTATATTTTGAGCATGACAGAGCGCCCATACGGATGGCAAAATGAGAATGCAACAGTGGCCCAAAATGCCAACACAAATGAAGCAGCGCTGACCACGTCAAGGATTACATCGTCAGATGCCTCACCTGCATCTTCTAGCACAGGGAAACGGAACCTGAACCTGATCCAGCAGAACACCCACGGCCCATTGACATGTCTTGGAGGTTCTTGTTGCCTTGGTAGCTGCTCATACTGAAAGTGCTAAACTGGCCAGAGTCTGGTATGCATCCTGATAGGTTATTGTACGCCACAGAAAAACGTCTCCAGCAATGATAACCGAGTCAATTCCCTTGGTATCGTTCCATTTAACTCATTATAAGACAAATCCAAGCTTTCTATCTCAGTCATATTTCCAAGGGTAGCTTGAATTCTGCCGGTAAATGAATTGTGTGACAAATTGAGGCACTTGACAGTACTCAAATTTCCAAACTCCCCAGGAATTTCTCCTGATAACATATTTCTAGATAAGTCAATGCCAAACATCATGCTGATAAAGTTATGATCATATGTGTATAAGTTCCCTTTAGTATAGAATGTAAACCGTTTGACAAAACTACTAATTCCTGTTCCGTCAGAAAAGAACTCAATAAGGCCCTCTTCTAAAAAAAGTGAAAAAGCTGGTAATCATATCCAAAGAACAGGTCACCAACGCAAGGTGGTAATGAACCAGAAAGTCTGTTGTGTGAAAGGTCGATTATAGTAAAGAAGTGAAGGCGACATATATTTGGGGAGATACTTCCCTCGAACAAATTGCTGCCTAATTGAAGCATCCTGATTTGGGAAAGATGTTGTATCCAGTCAAGAGTACCTGTGAACCGATTATATCTTAGATCCAGAAATCTGACATTGGAGCTATTGAAAAAAACACTAGGCATGCCTGATATGGAATTTCCCGACATGATCAGAACTTGCAATGGTAAACTGCCATTACAGTTTGGTATAGACCCGCTTAACTTGTTATCTGACAGATCTAAAAAGCGAAGATAAGTCAATTTGCAAATTGCAGTACCAATTTCACCAGTTAAGTTGTTGCTCGCAATATTCAGAACTGCCAAATGATTGAAATTCCAATATGAAGCATTGAGATTGCCAGACAAGTTGTTATCATGTAGATCCATGATCGTCATATTGCGTGCGGACAAATTGCTGGGGAGTGTTCCTTCAAACTTGTTGCAGTCAAGGTTCAATTCAAACACGGATAAATTCTTGGCTCCACCAAATATTGGACCCCCAAGATTGTTATTTGAGAGCTTCAAGACTGACACATGAGAAAGATCAGTGAACAAACAGGCACGCACTTCTCCTATAAATTTATTATTTGATAGGTCCAGTAACAGTATGCTGCTAATGTTGCATAGTGACAGTGGAATATATCCGGAGATGTTGTTATAGGAAGCATCTAGAGCTTCAAGATTTGGAAACACTGAGCTAATGTTGGTTGGCAACTGTCCTTCAAAATGGTTCATAGATATGTTGATAAATGAAAGATTAGATTGGTGCCACCACATTGGATCTACTGATTCTACTAGCATGTTGTTTGAAAGATCCAGATGTAATAGAGCTGCTTCATTGGTAAAGATGCAATTGAGAATACTTCCTGTCAGCTTGTTGCTAGACAAGTCAAGAACTTGTAAATTATGTTGTGTGCCAAGGAATGCAATGATGCTGTTGTCGACATTACAACCAGAGAGCATTAGTGACCTGAGTTGAAAATGAGGTACCCACCCACAGAACACACTAATTTTCAAATCAGCGTTCTTGGATAGTTGTATAGTCTCGAGCATGGTAAGGTTTCTCAGCCAGAATAAATCAAATGTCCCCTTTTTTTGAAAGAAAAAAAATCAAATGTCCCCTCTAGTTTATTTCTTGATAACATAAGAGTTTGAAGCGACGAAGAAAGATTTGAAGATGGGGTTATAGGTATATGTCCTTGAAGGAGATTATCTGACACATCCAAGTACTTAAGGCGTGGAAGATCAAATAAGGAAGCTGGGATGGTTCCGGTCAATTGATTTCCCCTGTAGTTGCAATTCTCGCAAGTTCTTCAAATTTTCGAAAGCTGTACATACACACACACTATAGTTATTAGGTAAAGTACATTTTCATCCTTCAAGTTGCATGTCAGTATGATTTTCAACCTTGAACTACAAAACCGGGTAACGAGCACACTCTAACTATGAAAACCGGATAAATATAGTCCTCCGGCCAGTTCCAAAGGTGATTTTTCTATTTTCTACAAATAATAAAAAATCTGTCTGGTCACTTAAAAAGTCAAAGTTGATAATTAATATATTTTAAATCAAAAATACGAAACTAGTATATTTTTTTTTCGAAAAATGTTGTCTATCTGTTTATGATCTATATATTGTTATTCGATACAGGGTCATTTCTGTTTTTTTGTTGCTTTATTGCTTGTTGTCATTCTCATTATTTAGTTGAAAACTAATCAGATCCAAATAGCTTTAAATAGAGTATAAACAAATAGATAACAATTTTTAGAAGAAATGTGGAACCAGATCCATATTTTTCTGATTTAATTTAAATAAATCAATCGCAATTTTTAGGGATCAAAACCAAATTTTTATTATTTTTAAAACAGTAAACCACCCTTGAATAAGCCAGATGACTAAATTTATTCGGTTTCAACAGTTGGAGGATTTCTGTTAGTCGTTTTTTCTAATTAAAGGTTGAAAATCAGACTTATACAATTTTAAGGTCTAAAACTGTACTTTACCATACTTATTACAAACAAATCACTAACAGATAAGAATGTTTACTAGCTTGTCGCTTTACCTGTATTCTGAAGGGTACCGTTGATCTCCATATAAGCAAGATTGATTACTTCAAAGAGAAGCCAATTTGCCGAGAGATTCCTTGATACTGTCATTCCCAGCGAGATTATTGTGCTGAAGGTTGAGATTCCGGAGCTTAGTCAATCCTTGAAGACCTAAGGATTAATTGTAGCTTTCATTGGACTATGATGAAAATGAATAAACTGATTTGTTCAAAGAGAAGTATAGGGAATAGCATAGGTACCGTCAAAATTCTGTAAAGAAACATAACTGGAAGATAGATCCAGTAACTGAAGCTCATGAAATGGAGAGAACAGGTTCATGTCCCAGGACACACTACCCTCGATGACAGAGGAATCGTCTTTTTTTTTTTTCGGAATCGTACACCTTGGTACGTATTATATTAAGAGAAGATAGAGTTTTGCATACACGGAGTGGCCGCTAGCCAAAACCAAATGACCGACGGCCACTCTAAAGACACAACACAACTCGCCGGCTCTAACGGCGCCGCAAGGAGGTGTAACTTAAAGCGCATGCAGTTTTGCTCCCGATGTGGGGGGGGGGGAGTTAGCTCGTCCCCCCTTGGGCGATGGTCGCGATCAGCAGCGCCAGGTGGGAGAATCCCGCTGCTTGCCCATTCATCCGCCTCATTGCGGATGTGGAGGTAGAGCCGCTTGTGGAGCGCACGATGCCGGGCCGAAAGTACGTCCGTTGCGCCCTTCCGCATCTCCCAAGTCACCAAAGAACACCAGCGAGTCGAAAACCCTTCCCCGAATGTGGACGGACATGCCGGGCGCGGCCAGCCACCAAAGCACCAGGGTGTCGCCACCGGACGGACAGAGGTGGTCCAAGCCGCCAGATGGAGCAGCCGGTGCCACCCTCTCGGGTGAACACGCAGGAGGCGAGGAGGTGGTCAGAGGTCTCGGTAGCTGGGAGCACAAAGCGCAGTCATCACTGCTCAGAGCCCGTGACGCCTGCCTCTCCGCAGCCTACAGCGGCCATGAAGCCCCAAAGGTAAGAAGAACTTGACCTTAGGGAGGAGCCGCTGTTCGCCATAGCTCCTTGGCTCCAAGCAGCCTGGTGGAGCCCAGAAAGAAAGCACGGTATGCTGAGGCCGAGGAGTAGACACCCGAGGCCGTCCCACTTCCAGACGAACTGGTCCGGCGTCCCTGGCTGAAGCTGTATGCCCTGGACCTTGTAGAAGAGGTCGGCAAACTCCACGAGACCCGTGAAAGAGAGCGTTAAGACCTGACACTCGTGCTGTGTCCTTGTCGCAGGCGATCCTATCCCAGGAGCAGCAGTCATCACTCTGCCCCCATGAAGCCGGGATCTCGAACGGCCCCGACGAAGCCGGGACATTGTGGTTTGCCTCTATCAACAAAGACCGGATACGCATGAGAGCGATCCTCTCAGCGACGCAGCCGCGTGCCATGTGAAACATGGACTGCAGCATGCATATGAGAATGACCCAGAACATGGCCTCCAACGGAGACGAGACGCTCATCATCTCTCCGGAATGGCTTATTTTGCGCTAGCTCTTGTTTGCACAAACTATGGTGTAATGCACTCAGTAGCTCTCAGCCTCGGGTGTATTGCTTATTATAGGCTGTGGACAGGAGCGGAGCCGTGAGATTCAACCATAGGGGGCATGGTGTTTTGCGAACATTTCAGATTTACATATTAGAGTGTCGAGGTATCACGCAAAATATACATATTTTTTAAGGCTCATACCCAACAATCTTCAATAAAGAAAGTTAGAATGTAGCCATGTCCAATAGAATTAGTAAGAGTGAAAAAAATATGACAACAAGTAATAATAAAAGCAAATGAGCTACATATCCATTCCGTAAAAGTACATTTATCCAAAAAAAAAAAAATCTAAGGTATATAATATAATTCTACTTGCAACTACATATTGTATCGCTTAATAAATTCATATTATTTGTGCAATATATCCCATGCACCATGGTGTGGTATTTTGACAAAGCAAAGAACTTGAAATGCATGAGTGGAAAAGACATGTATATGGACATAGAGATCAAAGAAAGTCACACGCTTACCCCAAAAGGCACTCATGCACACACTATACTTGATGGGCAAATTAAACTGCATGCACTAATTAATTAACACCATTAAATGCTAAATATAAGACTACATATAGCAGTATTCAAGTATGTACATGGATGTTGGGGGTGCCTGGCCCCTCCCCCACCCCCCACTGGCTGTTTTGCCTGCATTTCGCCGGTCCAGACTCCCAGAATCCAATGCAAAAGGCAGGGATGTTTTTTTTGGCAGTAAAAGGCAGGGATGTTTGATGCCTGCATGCAGACCCGGATGGCCGGATCACACGACTCAAACGACAAAGGCCACGAGTGAAAGCTCTAGTCTTGGTGTGCTCCAACTTTGGGCACTTGACGTCTTGACCCATAGACCATAGAAACTTGGTCGTTCATACGTATTTAAAGTCATGTGATGAAGGCCGATGACTTGGAATAAGTATGAACGTTGCTGCAGCGTCCCGCAGCCTACTCCCGCTTGCCTTCATGTCGGCTGTACTTCTGCGGCCTATTTACACAGGTTTCTAGTTTCCCCATTGAAACCAAGACGCAATGCGCTGTCTCTGATACCCTTATTCCAGCACGGCGTGCATCGTCCCACAGTAATGATGACAAGTAACGCAAATTCCACGCGCGGGGCCGCTGATGCTGTTGCCATGCCGTGAGCAGCTTTGCGCTGAACGAATGGGGACGCCGGTTGCAGTGACATGACCCGCTTCTGTCTACGGCGAACCAGGGCGGCTATGAAGAGGACGCGCACATCATCATGGGTCACAAGAAGAGCCTGTTTCATCAAGCAAGAAACATTGTACCTCGGGCCTGGCATCGCGCAAGGTCCACCGACCACCAGGAGCCCCCGCGTGCCGCGTTGTCGTCTCGTCGAGGGATCTAACACAGTACTAAGTTTGTTTATTATTGCTTCTTTTTGTCGTGGCTTGCATAATTTCTTTTTTTGACGAGATGAAGTGCCAGCCTGCCCCTGATCGGATCCTGTACAGGGATTTCAAGCACTACTAGCACACTGTCTGACACTGTTCATGGCTTCGTTCACTCCAATTCAGAAATGCCTGCCAAGCACGCTTATCTTCAGACCTGAAGCACAACCGCATCTCCATTTATTTTTCTGGATGTTATTGTTGCTGCCCTCCCCACTGAACTAGGAGCCTCTATCCCTTTCTGAATCCTGGACCCGATTGTAGGCAGCACAGCGATCAGAGTTGCAACCCGATTGTAGTTCTAGTTTCTCCGTTGAAACCAAGACAGAGTGGAGAGTGCGTGCTCTGACTCCACCGTGCATCTCACGAATGCACGGATTGCTAAGGTGATGGCTTAAAGAAAATGGATAAGAAAAAGCGCTATTCAGGCGACGGAAAAAACAAAATTTGAAAATGGGGAAAAGATGCTACTCAGGTATGGGTAAACAAAATTTGGGAAAAAAACGCCGTTGCCGGGGATCGAACCCGGGTCGTCCGCGTGACAGGCGGAAATACTCACCACTATACTACAACGACTTCATTGGTTACGCTCGATTTTGATCCTACTTGACTCTGCGAACAGCCAAATCCGACAGCAACTGGGACTGCACCACAGCAGTACCCCACCAGCGTAACAACCGCCGGATATTTCTCTTGCAGGTTCACGGAAGGCTGGACTCGATTTTTATCTTTGACCCAAGATGCAAACTCAACGTTTACACTAAAGTACGGACTTCTAAAATCACTTCGGTTTTCATGGCAGAAGTTGCTGCCTTGGTTATAGCTAAGCTACAAACTGACACAGCTATGTTCTTCACGGACAATCAGCAGTTGGTGGACTACTTTAATGGACCAGATCTTGAATCCCTCCGTATTGGAAAGCTGAGCTTTTCACTCAGAGTTTCCTAAACTCGGTGGCCAATAAAAGAATTCAGGTGCTGAAGATTCAAAGGTCCATGAACGCCACAGCCCATTCCCTAGCTTCTCAGGCTTTTAGGTCCTCTGTACGCTCATGTAACCAAACCAATGTTGTGTGCACGAACTCCTCTCATAGCTGTAGCTGCCCATTGCTAACGGCGCTACATGATGTTGTGAGAATGGCCAAAACGAGATGCTATGATCTTGGATGCACGTTACATTATATAGCCCTTGGGCTTGTACAACAAGTTACAATACAACGAAACATATCTTAGCTAACAACCGAGATCATGCCTTGACTTGCAAGTCAAGCTTACAACAGAATTATCCTAACGATAGAAATCCTATCGTCTAACAACACCCCTCCTCAATTTCAGCCACTTTCGAGGTTGAGATTGCGCCTAAACTCCTTCAGTTTTGCTGCCATGATTGGCTTGGTGAAACCATCTGCCACCTGATCGTGTGTGCTTATGAACCGAATGTCCAAAAAAAGCTTCCGAGCAACCCTTTCTCTCACAAAATGGAAATCAATTTCAATATGTTTTGTCCCGGCGTGAAACACCAGATTTGCCGAGAGATAAGTTGCTCCAATAACCATAGCCTGGCCACCAACGAATGTGGAACTCACAACTCTTTCAGCAACTGTTGCATCCACATTATTTCAGCTGTTGCGTTCGCTAGTGCCTTGTATTCTGCCTCGGTGCTCGAACGGGATATAGTAGGCTGTTTCCTTGCACACTATGACACCAGATTGGACCCAAAGAATACTGCAAAGCCTCCGGTTGATCTTCGATCGTCGACACACCCAGCCCAATCAAGATCGAAAATGCGCCGACGGTTGTAGAGGTCGACTTTCGATCTTGAGTCCCACATTCAGCGTTCCTTGAACATTCGTGTAATCTTTTTAGGGTAACAAGCAATAAAGAAATTTATCTCTCTCTTGCTTGCTCCCCGCGCCGCCCCCACGCCACCGCCCCGCCGCCATCCGCCGCTCCACCGCCAGCCCCCTGCCGTGCCGCCGCCGCCCCGAGCGCCGGGCGCCGCCAGCCCCACGTATCACGCCGATCGATCCGGTTTGTGACAATGTACATATAGATGTGCCGGATCACTGCTGGCCATACAACCTAACATGCCTAGTCTATAGGATCAAACAGGAAATAGGATGCATGTTAGAATAAGTCTATACTCTAACAAAGAGGAGGGAAGAAGAGATTGGTCAAATGCTGTCCCAACTGGACCGGTCAATATCAAAGCAGACTTGAAGAAATGGAGACAAAGATGCAGAAAATGGATGCTGCTGTACATGGATGATTAGGATGCAAATATATTTGGTTGTTCTCAGTTTCAGTCGTTCTAATTATCAGATAGTGATGCTTTGCAACATTTTCTTTTTATTTTTTATCTGATAAGTTATATTGTTTATTTGGATAGCTATGGGGTTCTTTTTTCGTTGATCTCATATAATGTTTCTAATGTTGTTAGTGTTTACAAAGTTTTTTTAAAGAAGAGAACTACATTATTTATTATAAAAGGGAAGAGTTTAGTCCTAGGTCTAGAAGCCGTTGGCCTGATGTTATGACTCCTATTTTGAGATCATAGATCCAAGCATCATTGTTCAGTGCACCTTTAATAGCATGTGACTTCTGTGTTGGGATTCAGAGAAGATGGTTGGGGCTAAATTATTTGGAGCTTCACCTTGCAACCATGCTGAAATCCAGAAAAAAAAGCTTGGCTTTGTTTGCAAATGTTTCACCCAAAAATCCAAATTACTTTTCTATGTGTGTAAATTATATATGGCATATTCTGAACTTTGAAGTCTGAATATTCAGAGTTTTAATTGTTACGGTTCAGGAGCAGAGATGGTTGCTTGGCCAGTGAGGGGCGCTAACTGCTGTGTGGCGTACCTACCAAGCCCTGGGGCCGTCTGTTGGCTTGAACTTATCAGCCATAGACATAGTACAATGTTTTCCTCTCACAATAAATTAGCATCGATCGACTTATCACCCGCACAAAACAACCAAATTAAAAGTAAAAACCAATCTCTGCCGGTTATTTGTTTCATGATACCAACAATAACAAGATCACGCACAAAAAAAGCACATTCACTTCAGTATTAGTATTATATTACATTACATATAGAGACATGTAAAGCTAGATCAATGTAACACTTACAATATTTTTATTTTTTTTGCGAAATACTTACAGTATTACAATAGTTTTTTTCGAAAGCGAGCTTAGACAATATTACAATAGTGTATAGCAGCATACAATATTTTTTTTGCGAAACACGTACAATATTACAATAGTGTATAACAGCAGAACACTCTGAATGGTCAGAGTTTCAGTAATACATGCCGCCCATAGGGGTGACAAAACATGAACCCAACAGTGACCCAAAACGACAACACAAACGAGGCAGCACTGACCGCGTACAGCACTACGTCAGCCGCCTCGTCTCCGCTGTGCTGCGACGGCGGCGAAGAAGCATCCAGCGGCTCTGAACCTGCCGCGCACTCGTTTCCTCGCGACACCTCCTCAAGGTACCTGTTCCCGACGTAGCTCGTCGCATCGAACGAGCCGAGCTGGCCGGCGTCCGGCACGCACCCTGACAAGTTGTTGTACGCCACGGAGAATACGGCCAACGACGACAGCCGGGAGAGCTGCGACGGTATCGCCCCGCTCAGCTGGTTGTGGGACAGGTCCAAGCTCTCGACGTCGCTCATGTTTCCGAGGGCCGCCGGGATCAGGCCGTCCAGGGAGTTGTGGGACAGGTTGAGGGCCTTCAAATGGCTCAGGTGGCCCAGCTCCGGGGGATTTCGCCGGAAATCATGTTCTTGGAGAAGTCGAAGCCGGAGAAGAAATCCATGAAGTTCCGCCGGTAAGTGTAGAGGTTCCCCTTGGTGTCGAACCGGAATCCCCTCTGCTCGTAGCAGCTGGTGTACCTGAAGCCTGGGTACCGAAAACCACGGCCACAGAAGAGGCTCCAGTATTTAAGATGAGATGATTTCCCTTCGAATGGAAGATCCCCAATGCATGCTGGCAGTGATCCTGAGAGTTGGTTATGCGACAGATCGATTACCCTCACGTACTGTAGTTGGCAAATAGTCTGAGGAATTTTCCCTTCGAACTTGTTTGTGCCCAGGGAAAGGTACCGAACTCTGCCTAGAGTCTGTACCCAGTCGATGCTCCCAGTGAACTGGTTGTGACTGAGATCCAAAGCTGTGATAGTAGTATTGTTGAAGAAACTATATGGTGCTATGTCACCTGACAAAAGATTCGCAGACATGTTCAAGAAAAAGAGCGACAACGGGTTGGTACAGTTTGGTAAAGAGCCTGAGATGTTGTTGTTTGATATGTCTAAAAGGTGGATGCTCGTCGACGTCAAGCCGCAAATGCTTTGGTCTATTTCGCCAGTTAAGTTGTTGCTCCCTAGATTCAAGGTCCACAGATTGGGAAGGGACCATAGCAAAACATCGAGTTTACCGGATAATTTGTTGCCATGGAAATCCATTGTGTCTACAGAACTCCCCGTTAGAATTCGGGGCAGCTCTCCTTCGAAGTTGTTGCCGTCAAGGTTTATTTGCCACCCGATTGATAGATTGCTCTTCCCGCCAAGTATAGGGCCACCGAGTTTGTTATTTGAGACCTTCAGAGTTTTCAGTATGGGGTGGTCAGCGAACAGGCAGCTAGGCAGCTCTCCTTGCAGGTTATTATTTGATAGGTCTAAGTACTCCAAGTTGCTTATGTTGCACAAATCCGGTGGTATTTCCCCGGAAATATTATTTCCAGAGAAATCTAGTAATGTAGTCTTCGGAAAAATTGAGCTGATGTTGGCCGGTAGACGTCCTGAAATAAGATTCAGGGACAGGCTTATTGCTTGAGACTCGTTTGGGTATGGATTGTCTGGTCTAGCGTTCCAGATAGCAAGTTATTTCCCAAATTGAGATAAAGAAGCGCTGGCTGTTGTGCAAACAACCAACTTGGAAAGCTGCCTGGCAAGCTACTATTTGATAGATCAAGGGTCTCTAGATGATTTTTGTGTGCGTAGAAAATGCGGTTTGGTAAAAATACTCTTGTCAACGTCACAACCAGACATCAGGAGCTCTTTCAGTTGAAATGGAGGTTTCCATCCAGGAAATTAACACGAACTGTCAGCTGAACATTACATGAAAAATCTATCTTCTCTAGATTTGCCATGTTTCTAAGCCAGTGGAATGAAAAATTGCCACTCAAGTTGTTCATGGAAATGTCTACCGTCCTAAACGACGAAGAATGGTTTAAATTTGAGCTCATAGGAATACTTCCCTCAAAGAGATTTTGCGACACATTCAAATATTGGATACGAGGAAGTGTGAACAATGATGCTGTGAGGTTTCCAGTGAGTTGATTGGAGCTCAAATCCAGTTCTTGTAGGTACGTCAGATTTTCAAAACTGCAAAGCAAGTGGTGCACGTTATCAATATAAGATGAAGAAACAAGTAAGTGGTCCGTGCTACATAACGAGAAGGATCGCCCACTCTCCGATGAAGGATGCACATGCATAAGATGGGAGACTTTGATCATGATAGTTTTTACAAAGTTTGGCTGGAAATTCACAAACTGTATTGGCATTTAGATTTGTCTTTTTGGCTTCGATCTCACTTGTTGAGATGAACTTTTTTTTAGTTGGGTATGTTTGCCTTATGGAGAATGGAGTTGTGTTTGCCTAATGGTATTTTTGTACCTTTTTTTTTTGAGACCACGCCCACCCAAACAGGCACTGGCGCGTATTTCATTAAGCAGAGAGAATTTTTTAGAATACAAAAACGAGGGGAAGACAACACACGGTTATCGAATCCCACCAGACAACAACTCACACGCGATGTTAGTGGCCAATTCATTTTTGTACCGTGATGCTCGGCCGTTCCATTTCCGAATGGTAGAGGCTGGAATTTTGTTCCCTCGTCTAAAAGAAGTTGCACTAGCACACATGGGTCTCAACTTGCTAGACCACACCTCCTTCATAACCAACGGTGTCCTTTATATTATTTGTAATGCATTTTGTCATCTCCTTTACCTTAATTGAAACATCTCTCCCAATGTTCACCTGACATGTGGAGCCTATATGCATGTTAGTGGCCAATTCATTACACCCCCCCACCTTCCCCACTCCTCTTAGCGGGTAGCCCAGCAAGTACTATGGTGCAACCATAAGCCTATCAGAGAAGCAAGAAACGGATGGACATTGAGAGAGAGAAGATGTGAGTGTGCATTTGGTACCACGATTCGCAACAAGAAAGAAGAAAGAGACGACGTTCTACCACTCTACTTGGTCGCTAGTCTAAAAGTCTAATCCCTCCACCAAGGTAGGTGTTGGGGTCTAACTTTGATTTTCATATCTTTCATCCCAAACTTTAAAGTTGCAGTACATTTAAAATAACTTTGGGAGAATTAAGTCTGCATTAGGAAGAGATTGCAAAAATGACTTCGCAAAGTTCGACTTCGCGAAGAATCAACAAAAGCAAAACGAAAGCTCAAGGGATCAGGCTTCGAGCGAAGTTAGAAGTATTGGCTTCTCTAGAAGACTGCAAGGAAGGGCTAGAAGGAACTAAAGATTACAGCGAAGGCAACAAAAAAACTTCGCTGAAGAGATCAAGACGTATACATTCATTTAGAGAACTTTTGTAATTTTCATGTTGTTACGAAGTCAGCCCCCCCCCCCTATAAATACCCCCGACATCCTTTGTAAACGCCATTCCTGTGTAATCTTATTACTATTTGGTGGTTTGGACCTACTGTGTACAAGAGGTTATCACTAGTCGAACGCTGTGTTTTCTCCCAAAATAAATTAAAAATTTGGATATTTAGGGCATAATATCAGTTTCAAAAGGTCACCTGAAGCTGGAAGTGTTCCAACCATGTTGGTGAACTCAAGGTGTAAAACCTCCAATGAGAACAATTTCCCAAGAGATTCCCAGTCACTGGTGTTGAGGCAATTGTAGCTGAGGTCGAGATGCCGGAGCTTGCTTAATCCTGCTAGACCTGGAAAAGATCGTGTTCCATTCATCACGTAAGAGAAAACCAAAGCACGCGCATGTGTTCCATATTTGTCACGTAAAAGAAAAACAAAGCACTCATGCATGTAGAAGTATATGCGCGTTCGTACCATCCCAGCTCTGGAAAGTAGCGTAGTTCATCGAGAAATCGAGGAACTGAAGCTCAGGGAACGCCGAGAAGGCTGTCGACCTGAAACCCGCCCGGCACAGCCTGTTTGGAGGCCGGTCACCGCCGAGGGAGGAGAGGTGGAGCTGGGACACGACGCGTCGCGTGTCGTTGCTACACTCGACTCCCTCCCAGGAGCAGCAGTCGTGATCTCTCTCTGGCCACCACGACAAGGCGTCTGTCGAGCCAAGCAGCGAGGCGCCGATTTCCAGCAGCGCAGTCCTCTCCTCCGTGGAGCAGCCATACACGCGAGACACGAGCAGGAGCACGCACAGCCATGACCACAGGTCACTAGAGATGAATCTCACCTGAAAACGGCGGCGGCAGCAGAAACTCATCTCAATTCTCAGAGCATATGCTTTGTTTTTCCTACTAATCAGCAAATCCACCTGAAGCGGTACTACGATGAACGAGAAGTGATCGACATGCGTGCCTGCGTGGTGGCTTGGCATGGTATTTATTTATGGTAGGCTCTTGACTGTTCGAAGTCATGTTGACGTATGTTTCTTAGATACAAGTCTAATTTAGGATAGGATAAGATGGAATAATTTAGTTTAGTGCTGTCATTTCAAAATTACAAGTACAGTAAAAATTAAACATAAAAATATTTTCAAATTACAAATCCAACCTAACCACTTTTTTTTTGGGTGGGGGTGGGGGTGGATCGCCTATAATGCCCTCGTGCTAACGCTACGACTCCGTTATAAAAAAGGTATAAAAGTTACTAGAGTTTGATTAATGAAGCTGAAGGTGTATCGGTCCTTCGGAAATTGAGAACCATGTCATAAGAAGATTACACATGAATGCTATTTACCACCCATAGAAACGCAAAAACATAAGCATTATATGTTCTAAAATTTGTATTAAAATTGCTCACAGAAAATTTGTTCGGAAAAAAAAAAGATTGAGTATTTCTTTATTGACAAGATGTAGCCAAACAATGCAACATACACCTACTCAAAGAAATTGGGCTTCAACCTTGTAGCTATTTGCATAGAGCATGTCTTGCTATATAGATTGGACGCGACTATCACTCTTGCTCCCATTCTTTTTTAATGAATTACTAATCATAGTTGATGCATGTATTTATTTTTCTTCTCCAAAGAGCCCATTCTTGCCTTCTTTTCATCTTGAAAACCTGAAATGTTGCAATGAAAATAACTAAATAAATAAGCCATGAAACTTAATAAAAAAATTGTTCCTTATTCTAAACTGGAAAAAACAACTCCAAGTGAACTCATCCAAACTTACATACAACCTCCAACTTCTCTGAAGATCATCTGCAGCAAGTAAAGATTTTAGAGTATAAAGCATATTCATCGAACACAATAGGACAAGACCTTATAAAATGGATATCTCAGCTTCAAACTAAAATTAGTAGGGATTGTATAGAAATATTAAAACTTAGGCTCATCAATTCGAGACCTAATAACTACAAATTAGAATGTGATACAAGTTTCAGAAAAGTCAAAGTCTGTCGGTTGACACCTGGAAGAGGCATGTCCATTTGCTCAACAATTCTTGTAAGTTGTAACTTGTGTTTCAAAATCCATATCAATCATTCTATCAGCCTCATCAAGGACAAGATAACAAATTGCCTGCAAAGATAATGTTGCCGTTTATTCTATATCGCCTCTATGGCAGCACCAACAGTGCTTGAAAAATTCATTTTGGATAGTGTTGAATCCTCTATATGTCAATGCATCGTCAGGTGATGCCATCAAGAATCAAATTAATCAACCCCGCAAAAAAAAATACCACATTTGGTACATAACCAAGCAATATTGATTAAATTAATTGAACATGTAATCGAACCGCAAGAAACCAAATCAATAAAGTAGAAAATAGAACACGAAATCAAGAAGAGAGCCGAACCAGCACCACTGAACCTACATCTCAGTGTCGGCGAAGCGCTGCCCCGCCGCCGTTCCCCTCAAATGGTGCCAAAAGCGGGGCCCGGACGGACGCTATGGAAAGGAACGGACACGTGGGCCTCATCGCCGCCGGGCGATCAGGTTCGCAGACCCTCGCTAAACGTGCCAAGCCAAATGCGCGTCAGGGCCTCGCCGTCGACGACCATCGGGTTTGCCGGCACCGCTGATCTCGTGCTCGGGCCCTAGGCCTCGTCGTTCTGTCGGCAATCGTGGTGAGCCCTCACCGATCGCAGCAAGCTCGGGAGATCGCCCGGCTCTAGCGCTAAGCGCCGCCGCAGGCCGGGCCCATGCTCCACGACTCCGCGCCGGAGCACCGCGCGACAAGATGATGTCCCCCCCAAATCTCCTAATCTCTTTGCTCGAGGCTGGCACTCCAATGGCGGCGGCCTCAAGAACTCTAGTTTTTCGGCACCCACACTCATCTGTGAGTCCGAGGGGCGTTGATGTCGCTGGTCAAAAGGTCTTCTATGCTAGACCCGGACTCATAGGTTGACCCAGTGACCATTTCTGGCTCTGTTTTTGGCCCATCCAAGTCCAAAGGCTCAAGTCTCCCTCCCTTCTTCCCCAACTGCATCTCCCCCAACTCCGACAGCCTGCACATAGACTCCTCCAAAGACCATTGTCGTGCTCTCAAGCTCTTGGAGTTCAACATGCACACACCCCCCGATCGAACCCCTCGCTAAGAGTACGTAGCGTTGTATTTGTCGCATGGAAGGGTCATGTAATTCAATGCCATCACTACCATAGGATATGATTGGTCATTTGCAGATGTATTGTTGGGCATACTTTGCTATAGACGTACATTGAAGGCTAAAATAACATTTATGAGTAGAAGAGGGCATTGAAGATGATGTTTCTTTGGGCGACAACCATGACGGCGACGATGGGGGCAAGTCTTTGACAATGATGACACAGTTGGGCTATAGGTTTACCAATTACCATTGTCCCAGCGGTTTCATAGCACACAGATGGAGCAAGCAAAAAGAAGCAACAACGCCATAATCTGTTTCAATTCCTCTTGCCCCCTACAGTAATTTTATTAAAAGAAAGCAACCAGCAGTACAAATTACAAAAGGAAAGATAAACCAGATGTACACATATATATCATCATTGACGGGGAAGCTACGCAACAACTTAGTGAGTACAGATACACACTATCATCTCATGATCCCAAATACGCTAGCTAGCTATATCATATCATGATCCTAAAACTATAAGTTGTTTCCTTTACCTATTTGTTTATTTCTGTATATTCACTTTAGGCCGAACATCCACCCCGTCGATCAGTAATAATGGGCTGACGTGTGTCTTGCCCAATTCGTTAATGAGCTCCTGCCTAAATTTACTCCTGCTTGGTCAATTGCTCGTCCACAAGGACCACAACCATGCGATGTTACTGGGTAGCATTCTGAATTGGCCGTAAACATCAGCCTCATGTGCGTGCTACTCATCAGTCATCACCAGTCATGACGTTACTGGGTATAGCATTTCTGATTTAGTCGTCCGCATGCTACAACAACGCAGGGTGATTCAGTGAATCATTTACCGGAGACTGATCAAGAGTCGTCCACAAAACGTTGACAGATGACTCTGACCACTGAGAGTTTGGTTTTTCCGAAGTGGACTACCCGGGAAGGCACTTTTTCATCCGCAGGGTGTTTAGTTGATGAAATATTTTAGGTTCGGTCACTGTAACACTTTTCGTTTGTACTATTTAGTAATTTTTGTCCGCCGTGGAATAACTAGGCTCAAAAAAATTTGTCTCAGTATTTTTTCAGCCAAACTAGTAAACTAGTTTTAGGGGAATTTGGGTGTAGGACAATGTAAAAACGTGTAGTTTGCTGAAACACACCGTAAACGACGAAATATGTTGGGTACCATTATAATTTTGTGTTTCTTTGCTAAAAGCCTGAAACACACCTCATCAATTCTTTTATTAATATCTCAGATTTCGAGAGAAGGTTAGTGAAATGTCTTTTCTACCCTCGTCTTCAACCTCCCGCATCACAGATATTTCTTTGTAACACACACCGCGACCACCGATTTGGTTGTTCCTAGGTCGGCGAGCTCCCGACTTGCCGGGCCGCAGCCACCCAGGCCGCTGAGGCCGAGGAACTTGAACGCAACCTCTACGTCCGCTTACAACCCACGATGCCAATGACTCGTATTCTCGTGGATTACGTACAAACAAATTCGACATGAAAGGAAGCCACGGTGGAGGCGGAGCCGCTACAACGGTGTGAGCCCCGGCAACATCCCGGTGTGCTACTACGGCGCGGCGGCGGCGCGTGCCGGCGTCGCCGGAGCGGCGGTGCGCTGGCGCCGCTGAGTTGTTCATCTTTGTCTTGGCGCGTGCGGGCTGGGCTGGCTCGCCGCGGCGCCGCCGGGCACCGACCGCCGGACCAACCGCTTCTTCTCCGTCGAGAAGGAAGCCCGGTTCACCGATGGCAACTAAGCAAAGAAAGGAAGCTTCCTTCTGGTGCCCTGCCTAGGCTGCCTATATATCTTTAGAGCGCACCGATTCCTAAACTGAACACTTGAGACTTGAGAGGGAGTAATGGCGAGGCCAACGCGCAAATACACACGGTTAGGAGCTGATGCTTTGGGGCATGCACAGTTGGGCTCCACGGGGAAGGTCTATGTTTTTGCCACTTCTCACAGAGGACGGCGACAGCGAACCCATGTGTGGCGGCGGCGGTGTGTTACGGCAAATATCGCTGATGCACTAGAGGTTGAAGAGGAGGGCATAAAAGACATTTCATCAACCTTCTCTTGAAATTTGAGATGTTTAATAAAATAATCGACGCGGTGTGTTTTTACGCAAAGAAGCATAAAATTATAATGATACCCAACATATTTCACTTGTTTATGTGTGTTCCAAAAAATGTACGCGTTTTTGTAGTGTCCTACAGCCAAATTCCCCTTAGTTTTTTGTTTACCTACATTTAATGTTTCATACATGTGTTAAAAGATTCGATGTGACGGGTGCTTGTAGCACTTTGGGTTCACTTTTTGTAAACTAAATGAGCTCTAAATCTCGAGATGTGTGCGACCTCGGCCACTTTGTTGTATTTCAGCAAACTACATGTTTTTTACAGTGTCCTAGGCAAGTTAAACCTCCGCCCCGAGCATTAATTCAACGTGTTCCTTATCTTCTATCTTGCCTCGCGAGCTCCATGCTCGCACCGTCGCACACACCTTCTCCACCCAGCACGCCGCCTCCGGCTCACCTCGTCCGATTCGGCGACTCAAGGCATCAAATCCTTTTTCGCCCGACACGAGGGCCGCTACCTCCCCCACGGCGGCTTTTTGCACGAAGCTTACGGAATACAATAGGATCTTTGTAAAATTGATCCTTATGAGTCTTACAATCAATTCAATTGGAAAGTCCAATGGCAAAAAGAAGGAGATTTGTTAGCTCGCTATTTAGTACGCAGCCGGTGAAATGAGGGAAACCATAAAAATTAGAAGCCCGGCCCTTTAAGAAAGCAAAGAATCCCGAATGGAATGATTTTGAATATCGATTTCTTGGTAAAGAAAAACTTGATCTATAGCCCGTCGGAGATGTCTTCTTCTCCCTCTCCTGCCATCTCCTCAGGTACGGGCGGCGGGAGACTTCCTCTCTGCTGAGGTCAGGCGCTGGTCATGGCATGCCATATTTTTAGACTGTATTTGGTGCGCGAATCTCTTAGGTCAGATCTAGCGATGCTAAAATCAACTGATTGACGACTGCAATGGGAAGGATGAAGATCTCTAGTTTGGTTTTGGATAATTAGTGACACCTAAGGACTAATCTCGATGCTAAGTGTTTGACTAGATTGGAGATTGGTCATGACAAGCTTGGAGCACGGTGATCATGGAGGATGGATCGAGGTGATCCAAAAGATGATCAAGTGTCCAACTTGGAGGTGTTTGGAGATCAAATTGGCTCGGGGCAAAGGTATAACCGTCACGCCCACTTTTTAATGGGACTTTTAATCTCGCGTATTGGCGCCGGGGATCACGCTACCAATACGTTACCGAGTCACAATAATGGAAATCGTTATAGATGAACTATTCCGAGCATATATTGACATAGGATAGATGTACTTACAAATGGTGTTGAAGACACCACTGGGATTATATTGATCGAGTAGCCAACCGTGAAGCGTGGGTTTATCCGTGATGGGTCCGCTAGAGTGCTAGACCGTGCGGGCACAACTCCATGTCCCACGTGCAACTTGAGCGCGGATGGAATTCCCGGACTTCTACGCTTTCTCCTAAGCAACGTCTTGTAAACTTCTACGTCGTGGGTCTCCTACTTCGACAAATGACCTTACCTTCGGATATGCCGATATCCGTAAAAATAGAGGGGTGAGTACAAACGTGCTCGGCAAGTCCCAACCAGGGGTTGTAATTATTAAGGGTTTGGGCCCTAGCGAGTCTCTAAAAATGCTCTCGCTAGTTCCCTGTTTATCTCATGTCATCACCGCCGCCATGACACCACATGTTAGTCATCATCAAAATGTATATCTAATCATAGATGTTAGTCCTAGCACTTGCCCATTCCAAGGACGTGGCTATTCGAATAGATTCAATTAACTCTGCAGAGGTTGTACACTTTTCCCCCACACGATAGACACCGCCCTTACCACCACGACTTGGCTTAGAGCGAGCCCTAACGAGATCCGTACCGCTTGGGTGCTACCCTAGGTATATTGGTATAATCTTCACCACGACTTCTCGGGGGTTGGAAGGACAACACGCCACCCTAAGATGACGCATCACCCTAGACAATATGGTGATACCAAATCACCCACGGCTTTGGTAGTAATACCTAATTACCCAACCTATACCGTCAACACCACTCTCAATCTCAAATCATCAATATGTGCCTCTAGCACTGCGCCACCGCGCCCAAACACTTCCGTGGAAGACCACTCAAAGATCCACGCCAACCGGACATGGGGCCACTCTCCCCACATCTCGCTCCCCAATAGGTCGTTTTTGCCCGCACCGCCACCTTGGATCCCAATTATACCTCAACCCAACGGGGTGTGAATCAAGCCGCCCCATAAACGGCGTGTGGCTGTACGTAATATTATACTAGGTAGAAGGTCTATGAACCGGTCCTTAGGGGAGGCGAGTATCTCTCCGCAGGAACCCCTCGCGGCGATTCCCGACGTGGTATTTAGGCTCTACCAGACTACCACTACTCACCTCTTTTGTTGGTTAGGGTTCATTAGGCATTCTCATGTTTCTCTTGATCACAACGTATGAGCGTAGATAACGTGGATGATTACGTCATCCGGCTTAGCTCCATAGCTACGTTATCAGGCTCACACCACTATTTACTAATCCGATTTATTATTATCATCATCATTATATCATCATATTAAGGTCATGATTAAGGGGGTAAGGACTTGCCTGGGATGTTCTTACTGATCGGCACTGGCGTCGAACGCTCCTAGCTTCACTTCGGACGGAAGCTCCTAATCGGGTCGTCGAATCTACTTGCGACTGGCGATAAACCTAGCTTGAACTATAACATATAAAACAAACATAGAACATTATGGTGGCAAGGGGTTAGATGCATAGAGCTAGATTTTAGATGAATTATGGAAGTCGTTTCACGCGAAACGGAGTTAGTATGCATGAGATATGGATTTTATAATATTAATCCCTAATTAAATCATTAGGGTAATATTATAATATAATTTTATCATGTAATAAAATTGGAACTAATTACATGATAAAATTCTATAAATCAAATATTGAATTTACAAATTTTCTGGGAATTTTTCTGACACTGGAAAGTCGATTTATAACACTCTGTGTACGAATCTCGGGTAGCTGTAGCATTTACAGTTGTGTACACAGAACTGTCTCTATGTGCTGCACACTGACGCGTGGGTCCCGTGGGGTGCCACGTGGGTCCAGTGGACGCCACGGTGGCTGCCACGTAGGCGCCACGTGTACGACGGATTGCCCTAACTACCGTGACGGTGAGCAAACGGAACGCGACGACGTGGCAGATCCTGGTTGGCCAGTCCCTTGACGCCGTTACTGTTCCGAATGACGACGATTGTCGAGTCCCGTCCGTTGTCACCACACGGCGGCGCTTCGCCGGACTTCGGCCGGAGTCGGCCATTCTGGGACCCTAGCTCGCCGCGAGGGGTGCGTCGGCCTCACGACCTCACCCCTGACCCTGATGGAGCGAACAGGGGCGGTAGTGGAGGTGTGTCCCCACGGCGGCGACGGGTACGGCGGCTTTCCGTGACGGCGATGCCCCGTGGTGGTGCTGCATACAACAATACAGGGAAATAGGTAGGGGAATCGATAGAGGAGGAGTAGGGGATGTGTACCACACGACCAATCGACCGACGACGACCTTGTAGGCGGCGGAGCTCGGACTCCCTCTCTGGCGGCGGCGGATTCCCGAGTTGGGGGCAATTCGAATAACTCGAGGGTGGGGAGGGGAAGTGGAGAGGTAAGGGGAGCACCGCACGTTCCACGTCTCGGCGGAGCTTGCAAGTGAAGGGGCGAGCTCGATTGGAGGCCGGCGAGGCCTATTTATAGGCTCGCCGCGCGGGTGTCGCCGGCAAGATCCTTTTCTCCGCCCCGAGATATTTTCCGACCACTGGTTGTGCGCTCGAAGACCTCCAGCTGTCTTCCGCTGCGATGCGCTCGCCGACGCACGTGTTCCGTGCTCCGATGAGCTGGCCGGTCGTCGGGTCACATCTCCAAAGCGGCGCTTTGCCGGCGGTCCTGGCGGCAGGGTGGTCGTGGCGCGGCTGTGCGGTTTGACTCGTTGCTCTGCACGGCCAGTCGCCAGCTGGATTCGGCAGGACGGCGGTGCCGCGTGGCCTTCGTGTACAGGGCCAGCGCGTGTCTGGCTCGCCGGCTTGCCCTGTAGGGATCGGCGGCGGAGTCGGCAGGGGTCGGTGGGGGCACTGTATGCATTGACCTTGCTCCTGTAGGCGTGTCTTTGCGTCGGGTGTCGATAGCGCGAGGCCTGCAGCTGTCCTGTGCTCTCGTCCACGCTCCTGGCGAGGCGGGGCCGTCGTGCCGCGCGGCGCGTCGCGTCCTCGACGAAGGAAGACGACGTCTGGTGGGGTCCAGCCGCCAGTGAGGAGGAGGGAAGGGAAGCGAGCTGGGCTCGGTTGGCATCGATGTTGATGGGCCGGCCTGCTCGGGCTCGCGCTGGGAGAAAGGGAGAGGAGGACCGGATGGGCCGGGGAGAGGAGGAGAGAGGGTGGAGTGCTGCTGGGCCGTGAAAGGTGATTGAGCCCACGAGCGTGCCCTACTATTCCTATTTCCTTTTCCATTTTTCTCCTTTCTCTTTTATTCTTTCTCTCCCTATTCCTCATATGTGTGTGAGTATATATATTGTAACTATTTACACAAGCACTCATATATATGTATCTTCATGAATGGTATTCATGAAAATATTTATTTAATAGTACTTGTATAAATATGTGTATATATTTGTGCACACATATCTTTCCCCGAGTTTCTATCATTTCATGTGCAATTTATATACGACAAATATTCATATGAGCATTTTTACATTCCTCTGACTTTTAGTGTCAAGGTTAATTATTTATTGTGCTCATAAAAATATTCAATATATATATTTGGTACACACGAGTTTCGGTATTTTATTCCCGAGAGATGATTTGTAAATCATTACTCATGCAACATTAAACTTCCATAACTAAAATCTAGAACTTACCTTGCACCTTTGGTCATAAGGTTCACAAGCAACAAACAAAGAGACACCTAATTTTCTATATGATGACATGCAGGTTTTTTCAAAACGGGGTTTTGGTTTGAAAAAATAAATCAAGTTTTAATTGTAATTGGAAAAAGTTCAAATTTTTAGTGAATTTTAAAATGATGCAAAAACACGGGTGTTACAATAACCATAGGGCCTTTTGGTTTTGCACTCAAGACACCATAGAGGATGTGAGTGATTATAGGATCGATAAGCCGTACTATAAAGAGAGGAAAACTTATCGTACATATCGGTCCTCATGTGTCTTTAGGTTCAAAATTCATATGCATGCATTCTAACCTCAAGAGCTAACTCCGCGCTTGATGAAAATGGTTTTCAAAATGCTAACACAAGTGCTCGAGGTGTTCTTTGACGTGTTGGCAACAAGAATCAAGTGACGAAAGCCGGTTTGGAGCAAAGGCGAAGGAACGACAACACAACGACGGTTTTTCACAGCTTAGAGCCGGCCGGGACCCTATGACCGACTCTTGACCGGACGCCGCGGGGGTCCGGTCGGACGGTCCGGTCGAAGGTTCCGATCAAAATTCCGATAAGGGTGTTTCTCGGGTCGAGTCCCCGGATCGGCCGGGCGCACCCACCGGAAGCATGGGCCGGGCGCATGTCTTTTGCGCCAGACGTGAGGCCAAGGGCGTTGTCCTTTGTGACCGGGCGCCGGTTGGGAGCGGCCGGACGCTTGACCGGACCAGCCGATGAGTCTGGTCGGTCGCGTCCGGCCGACGCCAGCGCTGATGAAATGGATATTTTCTCCCAACGGCCACATTTCGTGATGGGGCCTATTTATACCCCTTTGGCCGGCCATTGCTCACTCTCTTGGTCATTTGAATCACTCCTAACTCCTTTGAGCTGAGCAACAAGCCCTCCCCTCTCTCATTCTTGATTGTGAGCTTCATTCTTGAGAGAAGTGGACATCCAAGTGTATTTGCATCGAGTTCTTGCATCTAGAGGCACTTGGGGATTGTTGTGAGCCGGTTAGTTTCCTTTTGCTCTTGGAGACACCGCTCCTAGCCGGCTTGGTGATTTGGTGGAGGCGTTGGCAAGAGAAGGTGATTGTTCTTGGCCACCTCCGGTGATTTGTAAAGAGGATCACGCATTCCTCGTCGGGAAGACAAAGTTGCAAGTAATACATTGCTCGTGTCTGGGGTACCTCACTTGTGAGTGGTGGCTTGGGGCTAGCAAGTGCACCGCCTAGCTCAAGCACCATCCTTGTGTTGGTCGCGAGACTAGCTTGTCGGTGTACAAGTGAACTCCGGGTCAACACATCGACGTGTCTCTTTGTCTTGGTGATTGGCTTAATCTTCATATTGTGTTTGCTCATCCTCGACATCAGTGATTGGTTCATATCCTCTACACGTTGGTATATCGAGCTCTATCTCTTGCACTTACCTTCCTAGCTTATTTTGAGTAGAGAGCTAGCTTTGCTTGTGCAGGTGTTCTTGCTAGCATAAGGCTTATCTAGGATTGCTCTTTAGATAGAGTAGTGACATAGCTTTGTGTGACATAGAGATCATAGAACATATTTAGCCTTGTCACTAGAAGGCTTGCAAGACACTAGAGCTAGTGCAAACCGCGATTACGCCTTTTGTTATACTAATCGGTTTGCTAATTTGAGCTTGTAGAAATTTTTTATAGGCTATTCACCCCTCCTCTAGCCATCTAGGACCTTACAAAAGAGCTTTACCTTTACCCAACAGATGATAAACGACTTGACTATGTCTTGCATGAATGAAGTTTTGAGAACATGGATTTCACCCAATTTTGGTCCTACTACGTATCCCTTCTGGTCACAAGACATGTCAGAGCATCTCCAAGAGTTTCCTAAACTAGCACCTCCAAGAGTATCCCTTTTGTGTAGATTTGTATTCAAAATACTTATAAAATCTCTTTAAAACTGGGCGATCTAAAGAATATATACTCTTAAAGAAATCAATGCCAAAGGTAGGAAAAATCAAATATGTGTTAAAAGTATTTTGCTCTCAACACGCATAATGCAGTCGGGGATCCATTTTTGTGTAAAAAGCATATAAGCCTACTAGAGTTTTCTTTGGGGAGGAGGGGAGGGGGGGGCGCCTAAGCCCGTGAGCGGCAACAGGCGTTGTTTGATGTGTTGGGCCCACCAATGAGGCAGACCCACGAGCTGCAAAACACACACACTCTCTCAGAGCAACCACAATGTATATAGACTACTTTGTCCATATGAGTGGGCCCTATGTCAGTGGTCCATAGTTATTGTTGGTTCCACAATATTGAAGTCTATATGGACTAGAAAGAGAGGACCACCGTCATATAAGTGGGCACAATGTTGTCCTCTGTCCTGCGCCTGTGCCGCCCTCTTCTCCTTCACTTGTGTCGTCCTCCTCTACACCAGCACCCACCTTCTCGTTCTCCACTAATGGAAGGCCGATACACAACTCCCTTTCTCCTCTGGCGGAGGAAGGCCGGTGCTCCTCCTCTTTCCTCCATGGCGTAATGGCTAGGTGTCGATATATATTGGATAGGGGTACCATCACCGTTTGCATATACAAAGATGTCCATGCTATCGACCCATGAACTGTTGAGGAGAAAGCCCACAAGGGTTACACAAGGTGGCCAACGCAGCGAGCATGGCATGCTACCAATGATCCAAGACCAGCGTATCTGGACGATAGCTAGGATAATATGGTTGCATCTTATGCATAGCAGAATAGGAAACTCTCCAACAAATAAACTCGACCGCTTTTCTTGTAACCTTGTTCCCCTCCGCATATATAAAGGAGAGCGGGGGCTCCGGCCTCGGGATCAGGATCGATCCATTCACATCCCAACTCAACCATCTATCTACAATGTAGCTAGGAGCAACAACTCCTATAATCATGTATACGGTTTTAAGAATTCTGCTAGGAACAACTTACCCTGAAGATTTTAAGAATTATGCTTGCTAAGTCGAGTTCTTGGGTTTGGTACCTTAGTTCAGTGGTTTGAACCTAATGATCTTGCTAGAATTGTTGTCAAAGTTTATATGAATGACGAAGCTAAGATCCCTAGTTCTGTGAAGGTGAATGCTAGTCTGCCTCAGAAAAGGTAGATCATGGACTTGTCCTTGTTTCATTTTGAAAATACAAGGAGTTTTAGAGCTACATGATGAGGAGGCTTATGTGATTGTTGGTCTCCTGCACCCCATCCCACCACCTTTTCCTAGATGGAATAACCTTGGCTCTGCTGGTCCTGTTGGTGGCTCAGGTGGTTCTCTTTTTGGCACTTCCATGCACGTTGAAGCTTGAAGGTGAAGGCTCTGGGGGTCGTTGGCAACAACATTCAACACCCCTAGATGGATATGTGCCACTGACATTTGTTGATTCAGTTGTCCATACTACATCAGGGCCCCATGCTGCACCAACCTCTGGCTCTATGGGAACAAGTATGCAGATTGATGTTGGTGGATCAGGTGGATCTCAGGGGCCCCCAGCTGGTGAATTTTCCTAGTAGAATCTGTCATTCAGGCTTCTTCTTCTACAGTCTCAGGAACAATATTATTTTTGATAATGGTCAAAAAAGTATTACACGTTGGAAATCTATGTTCAAGGAAGAAGTTGGGTTGGTTTATATCCAGGCCAAAGGAGTTAAGAAGACTAAAATTAGTGTTTGGAGATATAGCTATATGTAATCCAACTTCTTTTTTCCTTTGAGCCTGGTGCTCTGTAAATTCTTGTACATAGCCATTCTTTCATTTAATTAAAAAAGGGGAGACCATGTTTCGTTCAAAATCATGTATACGAACATTAAGATCAACAACAACGCCACAAGAGTTGGACGGGCCTTGCCTGCCAAGAATTGGGAAAACCTCCTTTTACTTTTAAACTGATTTATCTTCTTTTCTTCTTGAGTTTAAAAACAGGTATCTTACCTCTCAAGTCTGAAAACATTGAAGACAGGCTTGGATCACAGCTGGGTTATTTGTAACACCCCAGCCTGTCGAAGCCTGTAGTAGTTGTGAAGTTGCCCCATATAGCCCAAGTGGCTCATGTGTGGTTGTCGTTGGTGGGTTTAGTACCATCTTGTTAGTTTAGGAGGGTGAGGGCTAGCTTATAAGCCTTGTTGTTCCAAACATATCACCCGGGTTAACCTTTTACATGAAGCGAGGACAAAAAGAATAAGTGATGTGCTACGCAGTATGCAGGCCGTTCCACGTGCGAGTGGACCATATATGCAGTTTTTAGACACGGGGTGTTATTATAATTGCGTTGCTACGGAACATTATGTTTGTTGTTATAACATGTCGACACGCTTTACTGGCATTTGTACAAGTCATATGCACACGGGAGCTCTAAAGATGTATTAGTAATATTGTCGTGCGTTCCAATTTGTTTTTCATTTGAAGCAATTTTTTTATTTTAAATAATGAATAAAATATATACATTTTTCAAATATACTTAATTTAATAGGAGAAAGGAGACATAGAGTAAAGATGTCGACGAGCTTCATCCCTGATTCCTCACAAGAAATTCCCCTATTAGGGTAGAAGGGATGGGTAAGATTTGTCCTCTAGGCGAATATCAAAAAAAAAAAAAAAAAAAAAAAAAACTTGTACAAAATCAGTCCCCATCCGATCCCCGCGCGCAAGTGATCCAGACTCACAAGTGCTCCAGCCTCCAGCAGACCAGCCACGACGTGGTAGGTCCCACCAGGGCAGCAGCAAGGAGCATGCCAGCATTGAGACGGACGTCGCTTGTTCCGGCGACGAACAAGCACGAGCTGCAGCTTGTAGCAACCTTTTCTCACTCTGCTCCTTCAATGCTTTCATGAACATGATTGGCTAGAGGACGGAAGAAGCATAGATCTGAAGCTTCGTTCCCTATCGAGTAAGTTAATTGTTCGGATTTGTTCGGGTTTGCATTTTTGAGATACGAACTGGACATGTTTCTTGTCAAATAGGATATATGAAATTTTACATGCTAATTTGAAATCTCAGTAGCATTGCTACTTTGGATTTTCAATTCGCTTTGTTCATCATGACCTTTTTCTATTCGGATTGTCTCCCGCCATGGTAGCTTGGGCTCCTCACCGCCGCCTCTCCCTCCCCTTCCACCGTTGTCCTTGCACCCTTGGTGAGCATCGTGGAGGACATGTCCTGGATTTGGCAAGTACATCTTCCCTACGTTTCGGTTACACCCGCTCCGTGTATGAATCCTATATCGATAAGGACTGTGGCCTCCAGAAAAGTAGGCAGAGAGAGGCCCTGTAGAGAATCAAGCCAGAGGAGTCCGCAGTACAATACGGACGGAAGGAAAAAGTGACTGATTTTTTTTTTTTTTTGGCAGACGGAAGGCAGACCCAAAGGTGGATAAGAAATTTCTTCTCTTTTATTAGTAGTATATAGATATATATTATTAGTAGGTATAGATATAGATTATGATTGTGAATTATAATAGCCAAAGTGTTTGGGTCCCTGAATTGTGGCTGGTTAAAGTGAAAAATTCTCATCTTATTCTTTAGTTTGGCACAAGTTGGAGGTTAGAAGTGTTTCTTTAGGACCGTTTCATCATTCGTATAGCTAAAAATCTCACCTCTAGAAGCTTCCAAAATTTATTTAAAATGTTTATTTATGGGTTAAAGTTCGTGTGCGCTCGTGTGCCGAACTTTTTTTAAAACGTTTTTTGGAGACCACGCCGTTCGTGTTTTTCATTAAGCGAGTAAAGTACAAACAACAAGATGCAACGGTAACCAAACAGTTACCGATCGACACCTAATAACCATGGATACAAATGAAGGGATTACATCTTGACAAATTTGCGACAAAACATCCCGGCACACGCACGGGGTTAGGCAACCTCCTCGGCCCAGCCCCTCGGTGTTGAGGTCCAAAGTGGAGAGGTCGAACGCCTCTGTTGAGGATCTCAAAATCGGGCGCCGCTTAGCCGGCGGCACTCCCCTCTCAAGATGTCTCGACCTTGTCCTCGATGAGCCTCAGCCGCATCCACCTCCACGCCCAACTTCGAAGCAAGAGATGCTTTGGGCCTGCGAGTCGCGTTAGCCGCCCCCTCGACCGCGCGATCCGCGACCGGCGCGGCGCGTGGGGTGGGTAGAGGCTAGGTGCGCGACCGACGCAGCGCGGGTCCCGACTTGAGGAGTGGCGTGGGCAGTGGCACACACACCTGATCCTCAATCTCCTGCTGCACGGACCTCCCGGTGAAGGCTGTCACCGACAGGGTTGTCGGCTCAACAGCAAAGCAGATGGGGGGCAGCGGCCTCCGCAGCAACTGCATTAGTTAAGTGTGTCACCGGCGGCGTGGGCAGTGGCAACGTTTTTGCGAAACGTGTGTCAAACTGAAAAGGGTCTATTGTTCATCACTGAATTAGTTAAGTGTCTATGGGCTATATGGGTAGAAACTACTGCATTTTGACGAGTCACTTCTGTCTCATTTCATCATTTGCTCCTAGGCGATGCGTTGCAACTTCCAAGTGTAAAAAGGTTGTGTCACTTGAGACAGACATTGGGCCGTTGGCCTTGTTACCCAAAGAAAACAGAGTGCATTTCAACCGTTCGAAGAAAAATGACGCGCCATTGCCTCAGTTTTGTTTAGTCCGAAGCGATAAGCTGACAGCAACACCAAATGCTCTGCTTAATCACGCCGTTACGCTGGCACCGTTTGTTCAGTGATCGCAGCAAGCAAACCCTGAATGCCGGCGCGTTATGGCGCCAGCCTCGGCCTGCACACCAAAAGCACTCTAGTCATACACCGATGAGTTTGGTGTAGCTGCTCTCACCGAGTTCCCCAACCACCCTCTGTGGTCTGTGCTCATCACTTCTCTTCGAAGATTCCGATCCCCTTGACTGCGACGGCCGGGTTGTCACTTGGATGAGAGAGCGTTGTATTTTGGCCTTTTGGGGACTACGTACTAATCGTCGTCATAATCTCGCCGGAGTTGCAGGTAAATTTGCGCTGCCAATCCAGTGCGATTGGCTGCATCAGACAACGTCCATCAGACAAAAAGAGCAAGTCGTTACCAGCCATATTTTGTGTGCTCGACGACTCCGACGCCGACGCTTGCATTGCCAAGGGGTCTGCATTTTTCAGAGTTGAGATCATAGAAGAAGTGGTTGAAGAAGATATGTTTTTGCGGTTCAAATCTTATCCTATTTCATACCCAACTGTTGTCCCTGACGTAGTTTGTCCGAGTTCCGACTATAGTTGGCCAAATGGCCCGTGATCCGCGGCCCGGCCCACGATCCGTAAAAACGGCCCGGTACACGGGCGGCCCGATCCGCTGCGTTGCGGGCTACGGGCGGCCGGTCCGTGGCGGGCGGGCCATGGGCGCTCCCTCGGCCCGCGATCCGAATGTGGCCCGATCCGTTGGCCCGGCGTGGCCCGTAGGTGGCCCGGCTGTTAACCCTCCCGCCGGCCTCGCCCCTCGCATATATAAAGGATCCGCGCGGGCGCCCCCTTCTAACCTAATCCCTCCCTCCCCACTCCGGCGCCGCGCCGAGCCGAGCCCCGATCTAACCCTAATCCCCCCTCCCCATTCCTCCGCCGCCCGGCCGCGCTGCCGCTTCGGGTGGAGTGGATCCCCGGCGTCGCCGGGCGTGGCCGACGTCCCCCGCCCCGCCGGAGGCTGTCCTCGCCGGCTCGCCCGCCGGATCCGGAGGCTCTCGTCGCCGCCGGATCCGCATCTGCTGTCCTCGCCGTCGGAGCTGCTGTCCTCGCCGGTTCGCCGGTGACTTTTTCCTATACTCTCTCCTTTCTCCTCCCCCTCCTCCCCTCCTCCCCGTTCTTTCCGTCGGCATGTGAGTCGCAGTTCAAACTCCATCATTTTTCCTCCTCCCTCCCGTCGCCGGCTCACCTTTGTCCTGTCTTCTCCTCATCTCCTGTGACCTCGCATCCCGGCACGACGGGCCCGTCCGTCTCGGGTCGAAGCCGGGTGCTCGACGCCGAGTCCTCCTCCTCGGCCCCAGGTGGACATGACCAGCGCCTACTCCCAAGGCGGCGTCGAGGGGCGGTCTTTGGTGATGCCGGCCGTGGCGTGGCCGTGGCCGTGGGCGTGGGCGATGGACTTCGCAACGCGTGGTCGGGCGCGGTTGATCGGCGTCGAGGCGGCGTCGATGGCGGCGCCCATGACCCGGACCGGTGCTCGGACGACGACACGGAGGTCGGGACGGCGACGACCTACGCCGAAGACGCCGCTGCCTTGTTGGGCATTCCCGTCGTCGACCTTGATGTCGATGGCGAGGGCGCCGATGACACCGACACTCCAACTCAATCCGGTAAGAAATCTGATGTCTGGTCCTACTTTGATGAGGTAAAGGATGGTGAGGGGCCGACGGCCGTTCGCATTGCAGCTATCTGTAAACATTGTTCTAATAAGTACTCTGCTATACCTGCTAATGGAACTACTCATTTAAGACGTCACATGGACAAATGTATGAAGAAAAAGAACCATTCTGATATGGTTCAGGCTAAATTAGCTTTGAATGCTAATGGTTTAGGTAATTGGAAGTATGATCCTATGGTTGCTCGCATTGAACTGTGTCGCTTGATTGCTAGGCTAGACCTTCCTTTAGGCATAGGTGCAACACAGGCTTGGATTGATTACATTAAGAATGCTCATAATCCTCTTTTTAAAGAGGTTTCTAGGCAGACCACGACTAGAGATATGGCTAAATTATTTGGTGAACAACGTGACATGCTTATGAAACATGTATTGCCTTCTTTGCATCATCTCTGTTTCTTTGACATCTGACATCTGGTCTGGTAATGCTAAGGAGGACTATATCTCTGTTGTTTGCCATTATGTTAATAAAGATTGGGAGATTGAGAAAAAGGTAGTTGGTTTTAGGCTCATTGATTGCAATCATACTGGTGAAAACATTGCTGATTGTATAGCAACTGTGCTTGAGGAGTTTGAATTGATTGACAAAGTGTTTGCTGTGACTCTAGACAATGCTTCTGCTAATACTAAAGCATATAATATCTTGGGTCCTGTTCTGTTTGGTTACTTAGGTTCATATCCTGCACCAACTAGAGAACACCCTGATGCTGTTAAGTACTTCCTTGTGCATCAACGCTGTGCTTGCCATATCATAAATCTAATTGTGAAAGATGGTTTGCATGAATGTAAACAAATGGCTTGATGATTTGAGAACTGCTATAAACTTTTTGAATTCACCAATCCACTTATTTACGATCAAGTTACTAAGTTTACGAATTCTTATAACTCCACCTTTGTTTGTGATGTGCGGGGCCTGCAGGGGATCTTCCACTTTTGCCGGCAATCCACGGAGACCTGGACTGGAACTTTGCAAGTCCGAGATGAGTCATGAGATGAACTTCTTTAGCTTAGTGCCTTAGTCCTATTTCTTTTCTTTGCCACCGCCACATGATGGCTATTGTAATGATACCGTGAATCTGTGAGACTGTGACTTTGAACTATGAACTATATATATATATATATATATGATGAATATGAACTTGTTTGTACTTTTTTCCTTTCTAGGGTTTATCCCACAAGGGTGGGTTTACCTAGAAAGGTTTTTTAATGAGGCAACATTGCACAAGTTCATATTCATCATTTTCAAAATTCCATGTTGTCCTGTCTCATGCATTTTATTTTGATCTCGAGGTGTTGAAATTTGAAGTCTTCAAATTGAAACTGTTATTTTGAAGTATGATTGTATGAAACAACGGACGGGCTGTGGCCCGATCCGTGGATCAGTGGCCCGATTGATCCGTGGGCCGAAAAACTGATCCGCGGATCGGGCCATGGGCCGATGGCGCGCCCGTAGCCCGTAGTGGCCCGGCCCGTGTGGCCCGTGGCCCGTAGCGGCCCGCAGCGGGCTGGCCCGATCCGATCCGGCGGGCCCGCGGGCGGACGGGCCCGGCCCGTTGTACATCTATAGTTCCGACAGGCCACTTGTAGTTTAAACCAGAAGGTCGCCGGCAGCCTGTCTCCGTCACGAGCCGAGCTAACTCTGCACTCTTGCAGGACTCGGTGGAATTTGGCCGTATCGTAACAGTTGTTGGGTGCATTCGTCCCGTTTTGTCTCTCATACAGTCGTACTACTCGGCAGCAAAGTACCAATGCCTCTTTTGCACGTACAAAAACTATACCAAGAAAGTTTGAAACGGGAGGTCACGGAGCTCTGGCGTGAGAACCGAGGATCACTGCCGATGGATGCCGACGGCTAAAGGTTGACTTGTGGACTCTTGAGGCAACTATCCGTGTCATGATATAACTTGTTACAGTAGACTGATGACAGTGATGAACATTCTGTATTTTTTTCTCCTCTCTTTTGGAAAAATGAAGGTACCATCATCATCACAATAATTCCGATCCAAACACTAGTCCAGTTGCAGGTTGCGGCAAGTAAAGTCCATGGAGACACGGACGGTCTCGTCCACCCACCCGTCTCCCCTGTCCTGCGGTAGCAATCGGCACGGGCTTGAATAGTGGACGTCAATGCACATGCCGATGCCGCTGAACTCAAGATGCCATCTCGGTTCGTCTCTATCCGGATAAGATCCGTCAGGACTCAGGAGCCCATTTTCTCTCCTCCTCTCCAACAGCAACGACAACGAACGAGCTAATCTGAAGCTTAGCCGCCATTGTTTTTCAATCAACGATAATAATCCCCGCGTCATGTGATCGCCCCGCCTGAACGATTTGTCGCCATGGACGAACCAATCACCGCCGATGAGGGGTCAAAAAATCCCAGCTTTTTCGGCGCGGACGCCAGAAATTCCGTCAATTCCCAGGTCCTGGCGCGCCGAGCCGAGCGCGAGAAGAGCGGAGCGGATAGGCAAGAAGAGCTCTGAGGTGTAGACGCGCGAGTCGCGACGGTCATTGACTTCCCCGCCTACCCTACCCCGTCTCCATCCCAATCGGATCCGCCCGTCGTCGCCTATAAACTCTCCCTCCCTCCGCCTCTCCGGGGCCCCCGGCTCCCACTCAACTGCCACCGATTTGTTTGACCGTACCCCGATCTCGTCTCGGCATCTCAGTCCTCCCTTCCCACTTCATCGGCCGCTGCTCCTTTTCCTCCACGGCCGATCTTTCGCCGGCGAGAGGGATCATGGCGGGGGAAGGGGAGGAGGTGTACGTGGCGGCCATCGACCAGGGAACCACCAGCACCAGGTTCATCGTCTACGACTGCCACGCCAAGCCCGTCGCGTCGCACCAGCTCGAGTTCAAGCAGCACTACCCGGAGGCAGGGTGAGTGTGGGCGGGTTTCGTGTTTGCTCTAAGGATTATGCTACGGTTTGTGCGATTTCTAGACCGTTGGTTGATTTGGAGGGAATTAGGGAGTTGCTAATTTAAAGATGTCAGTTTTTTTGTTTGTTCTGATGCTTTGACTTAATTGTGAATAGGTTCAGTGGAGTAACTGTAAGATCTGTATCAGTTGCCGCTTTGTCCAGTTCTCTTAATTTTAGTGACTTAGTCCCTCCGTCCCTTTTATATATGTCGTCCCCGGGCGTGTCTGTGAGGGAAACACGGTTTTTTTTTTTTTTTTGTAGACAGACATTTAGGGACGGAGGGAGTAATTGGCAAATTAGTAGACTTTCCCATGTACATCTAGGGTCATGTGTTTTTCTATTATGAATAGAAACCTATATGATCACTGAATTATATTTGCTTCTACATACGAAAATGAGTATTATTCAAGGGGAAAACGTAGCAGCACAAAGTACTGAAAGGACCACTATGAGGCGTGAACTCTTTCTCTGCCAGACCAATTCCGTGCCTCATCAATTGGCAACTTTTGTTTTTCCTTTTTATTTCGCTTCCCTATGTTCATTAAGCATGTCTACATAATTAGCTTGCTTGAATTATGGTACTGCTATTTCACAAGCTATCATGATGAACTTTCAGGAGCTCTGATCATCTAACACGGACCTTTGATATTTTGATTGTACCTGTAAATTGCTAGCTTTGTTAGGAATCTCACATGTTTTCTTTATTTCTTTATTTCCATTTGAATGTGGATATGAGGTTAGAAATCTAGCCTTAGTCATGCCATTTGGCTTGAGTTATTGTAGGGGTAATCTGTAGTCCATCTTTCTGTTTAAAGCAATGACAGTTGCCATGGTCTCTGATTTTGTTCTTTCTATGTGAACTAAAAGGTGGGTTGAGCATGATCCTATGGAGATTATAGAGACTGTTGAGGTGTGTATGAAAGAGGCAGCTAGCAAAGCCAAAGATGGTAAATACAATGTGGTTGCTGGTTTGAAGGCCATTGGGATCACAAATCAGAGGGAAACCACTGTTATGTGGAGTAAATCCACTGGCCGTCCACTGTATAATGCCATTGTGTGGATGGATGCTCGCACAAGCCCCGTTTGCAGGTCGTATTCATTTTATGATTTACTTGTTTTCTATTAACATTTGATATCGTCAAATCTTCTCATCATGCTTCAACAATACAGGAGATTGGAAAATGAGCTATCAGGTGGTAGAACCCATTTCGTGGAGACATGTGGGCTGCCAATCAGTACCTATTTCAGTGCTCTGAAATTATTATGGTTGATGGAAAATGTGGATGCTGTCAAGGATGCAGTCAGGACTGGTGACGCCTTATTTGGCACAATTGACACCTGGTTGATTTGGAACCTTACAGGAGGTGTTGCTGGTGGGCAGCATGTCACAGATTGCTCAAATGCATCTCGTACAATGCTTATGAATCTAAAGACACTTGACTGGGATAAACCAACACTTGATGTATTAGGAGTTCCTCTTGAGATTTTGCCAAAGATTATCAGTAATTCAGAGAAAATTGGTGTGGTCGCCAAAGAGTTTCCCTTTGCAGGTGTCCCCATCTTGGGGTGCCTTGGAGATCAGCATGCTGCTATGCTCGGGCAGCTGTGCCAGAAGGGTGAAGCAAAAAGCACTTATGGAACTGGTGCCTTCATCCTTCTTAATACAGGGGAAGAGCCTACCCAATCCTCCCATGGTCTTCTTAGCACCATTGCTTACAAGCTTGGCCCAACTGCACCCACTAACTATGCTCTTGAAGGGTCCATTGCAATTGCAGGCGCAGCAGTTCAGTGGCTGAGGGACAGCCTTGGAATCATTCAGTCAGCAGCTGAAATTGAAAAGTTGGCTGAAACAGTGCCGGATTCAGGTGGTGTGTACTTTGTGCCAGCATTTAATGGGTTGTTTGCACCATGGTGGAGGGATGATGCAAGGGGGATCTGCATTGGAATCACAAGGTTCACAAATAAGGGCCACATTGCTCGAGCGGTACTTGAGAGTATGTGCTTTCAGGTGAATGATGTCCTCAGCTCCATGCACAAGGATGCCGGAGAAGCAGGAGAAGTAAAGAGTGCTGAAGGCGAGTTCTTGTTGCGTGTTGATGGTGGTGCTACTGTTAACAATCTTCTTATGCAGATACAGGTAAAAGTTTTTCTCCTTTCAAACTGCTTTACAAAAGAAAAACAGATAACGAGTAGTAGAGTAGATTTTACAAAAGCATCTGTTATCTCATGGTGTATGTATACATGTTGCACTTAGTATGGACGTCTGAAATTCTGAATTGGAGCAAGTAACATAACAGTCAACAGACTATAGAATTCCATCTGGTAGTCTACACAAGCATTAACATCGCCTGAAGATTTCACACTATTATGTTTCTTTTTAAAATAATAAACACTAGTGTTTTAGTTGCACCTTTGGCTTGCTGAAAATGGATAAATGCAGGATATTGGCATATAATGTTCCAATTGCCACTTGCAATTTAGACTGAATATATTCAAAACGCCAATCCTTGTACTGTGAGAAAACAATTGCCTGATTCTCAAGGCATGCCTTGACATTCAGAATTCAGAACATCAGTCACAGGCTCACCGCTCACAGCAGTGAGCAGTATGCTGTAGATTCTGTCAGTCCATAATTCTGCCATAGTATATGTAGAAGTAACTGCAGCTAATGCTGTTTCAACGTTTAAAGTCTGTACTGCCACATTTCGTTTATCATTTCCATTTCCATCGGAAAAAAACACTTGTATTTGTGTTTAAATGGATTGAAAGTTGTTTTTTTTTTTTTCCCTGAAAGCAGCTTGCTGAATATAGAAACGTGGATATGAGCTCCTTTTTTTTTTTGTTTCTTAATTTGGCGATTCAAGAAATGAAAATTTCCAAATTTAGTTCACTTTGGCTCTTTCATAAGTCAAAGTGCTTAAACTTTTATAGAAAAAAAAAAAAAACCCACCAACATCTAGAATAGTTGGATTAAATTCTCATGAAATATGTTTTAATATTGTAGTTGTTTTACTATATTTTTTTTTCTGAAAATTGATCAAATTAAAGAAGTTTCACATAGGACAAAGCCAAAGTGAACTATAATGTCTTTTCTAAAAGAAGTGAACTATAATGTGGAATGGAGGGAGTATTCCCTTGGCGAGCTGATATTTCTTTCTTTCTGGCAAATGTAAATATCTTTCATCAAATCACTAACTACGTATACTGTATACACTCACCTGCAGGCCGATTTGTTGGGTAGCCCTGTTGTCAGACCAGCTGACATAGAGACGACAGCCCTAGGAGCTGCGTATGCAGCTGGGTTAGCTGCTGGTGTCTGGACGAAGGAGCAAGTATTCGCAGGTTTGCACAAGGAGAACACGACTGTCTTCCGCCCGAAACTGGATGAAGCCCACAGAAAGAAGCGAGCAGATTCATGGTACAAGGCCGTGTCCAGATCATTCGACTTGGCTGACCTTTCTCTTTAGACTGGCACATCTCATCAGTCATCACTGATCAGTTCCGTGGGCCTACTGCTGGATGGTGTATCGTTGATCCTTGCCGCCCGTGAATAAACATGCAATTCCATCTCCGTTCCTTCAGTGGGAGCAGAACACTTGTATTCATTCTTGCAACCATGTATATCTAAAAAGCATCGGAACAGTATCCCCGAACACGGTATATCGCAGAATTTTTAATAGTTAAAATGACGTGTGGCTGGATAACTTTTGCAGGTCACTTTTTATTTTTATTTACAATCTTTCATGGATTAAAATATGGTGACTACAAGAAAATCCTTTTAGGAAAAGTGGAAGATTTAAGTGCAACGGCTTTCTTTAAGTGACTGTTTGGTACTGTTTCATCTGGGTTCCTTGCTACAATGCGCGTAGAAAATATGCAGAGGAGCAATACTGCAAGAACGGGAGCCACTTAAGCCAAGAATCGGCACAGCAGGTCGCTGCTAGAGTTATGGAAGACATTGAGCAACACCGAATTGCGTGTTTTTCAGCACATGCTTCTATTTCTATAATTGTTGTCTTAGTTACGACCATTACATAAGCTTCATTCTTTCCTTCCTTAATTGAAAGCGCAGAGCTCCTGCGGTTCGTTAAAAAAAAACTTAAGCAAGAATGATAGTTTCACTAGCACACTAACTTAGCTAGTTGGTGCCAGGCAAAACTTGACGAAGCTGGTGAAGCTAAAAACAAACTATACAATGTGCGAAAGCAGGGGCGAACTACGTTGGCAGCAGGGGTGCCCAGGCACCCCCAAAATTCAAAAAATCACTTATAAAAATAGGTTTTCACCATTATTTTAGACTAAATTTTTATATCTATAAGAGCAAGGCACCCCCCCACTATTTTGCGCCGCTTCGCCCTGGTGCGAAGGAGCTGCTGAAGCTAAAAACAGTGGCTTCATCACCGGCCATTCCTAGTACCAGGTTTCATTGCACGGTTTCCAAGTGTCGATGAAACAAAACGCTTTTACTAGAGTTTATTTGGCGTTTTGGGCTTCACTGAGACGAAACTAATCTCCTCTCTTTCCTTGTAATTTATGTGTCTTGTCATCATTTTTGTTGATGTGTTATCTCATTAAATGAAAAAATCCCATAGGATTGGCTCAGTAGACATGAATGTTTGGTTTGTTGGAATGGGCTTTTGCCTTAAGTCTTTCTGGCTTCTCACAACTATTGTTGTGGTTTAATTTACCTCCTTGAACTAGAAAATCTGATGTTTTGACTACTAAAACTGTTGAAACCAGTTTTTTTTTTTTTTGTTGGATGGCATGGTGCCACATCAAATGTCCTACGTAGCACCGCATCAACCAAGAAAGAGCTAAATCAAACTATGCTGATAGTTCAGGGTACCTTGTTTTTTTTTTTTTTTTTAAAAAAATATGGAATTGAAAATCAAAAATCTGGTTTAATCTTAGAAAACCCATATGATTCTTATTTTACATAAAAAAATAGGAAGCCAGTTTATATATTTTTTGAAATCATGCTCTATATTATGGTGCATATATTGGAATTATTTAGATCTTATATGGTCTCAATCAGTTTACTTTATATGTAGAGGTTTTGAATGACTTCAGTGACAATACAAGTAGTATCATTTAACCACCTCATAGTTAAACTCCAGATGAGTAGGTTCAACTAGAAGGCCGTGCCGGGGTTGTTCAAACTAGGTCCTTCTAGTTAAGGTTATACCGGGTTTGTTTCCTATGTGTTGTGTTCTTGAGTATGTGTAATCGCCTCACTCCACCCCCCCCCCCCAACCCCTCATTTTCTATAATGCAACGAAACACATCTCTCATGCGCTCCCAAAAAAAAACTAGAGATTTTGCTAACTTATTTCCACATCATTAAACATAATACATATGGATGTTTCTAAACAAGAAACTAAAAACATTATATGCAATGCAATAAAATGATGTTTCTTTACAATTTAGTGGCATCTAGCTAGTAGGAACTATTATAGGCGATACCAATCAAGTAGCTAGATTGTTCTTTTTTTTTCCCCCAAACCAGAAAAAGGTTGCAGCCATATTTATCTTCTAGGGCAAGTTGCCACCTGTGTTCATATTAAATACGATCAAGTTAAGGTGGTTATATGACACTTATGTTATTGTCTATGTCACTTCAATGTGGACTAATTATAGCAGATAACAAGATCATACATTAGTAAATAAACATAAAAAGACAATTAATATAAGATCTTATAGAGCTAGTTTACTTTATATGTAGAGGTTTTGAATGACTTTAGTGACAATACAAGTAGTATCATTTAACCACCTCATAGTTAAACTCCAGATGAGCAGGTTCAACTAGAAGGTCATGTCAGGGTTGTTCAAACTAGGGCCTTCTAGTTAAGGTCATACCCCCCCTCTCATTTTCTGTAATACAACGAAACTCATCTCTCCTGCGTTCCAAAAAAAACTGGAATGAACAAAATCAGTTCATAAGATTTTGCTAACTTATTTCCACATCACCACATCATTCTATCTAGTGCCAATTTTAGGCTAATGATTTAAATATCGTTAAACATAATACAAATGGATGTTTCTAAACAAGAAACTAAAAACATTATATGCAATGAAATGATGTATTTTTTACAATTTAGTGGTATCTAGCTAGTAGGAACTATTATAAGCGATACCAATCAAGTAGCTAGATTGTTCATTTTTTTTCCCAAACCAGAAAAAAGGTTGCAGCCATATCTGTCTTCTAGGGCAAGTTGTCACATGTGTTCATATTAAATAGGATTATATGACACTTATGTTATCGTCTATGTCACTTTAATGTAGACTAATCATAGCAGATAACAAGATCATACACTAGTAAATAAACATAAAAAAACGAGACAATTAATATAAGATCTTATAGAGCTAAAATAATTTTCATATGGATTTTCTAAGACTAACTAGGTTTTAAATATATGAAACCAACTTTAGAAGATATTTGGTAGTTTTGAAGATTTATTTTATATTTTTTAAAAGTCTATTTGGTCCCTTACCTTTTGTCAAAAAAAAAAAAAAATCCAAATACCTCCCTCTAGCTGATGTGGTGCCATGGGAGATTAAACCACATTGAAAACCACTCATAAGCAACCTGTTTCCTAAGCTGTAGGAGTTAAAACATTCGATTTTCTGAAGAGATAAATCAGAGCACAACATTTTTTTTGAACAACACGGTGTTAATTAAATTAAGAGAGGCCAGGAGAACTTTTCCCCCTTTCTTCGCCGTAGGCGAATGGGCCTCTCCTTGAGTCTCTAGGATCGCCGTGAACTCCTGCCTTCATGGTTTTCCTCCTTCTCCAATCCAAATCTCTGCCTTCTTCTTTCTTCACCTCCCCTCTCTCTCTCTCTCTCGCGGCTTGACGACAGAAGTGGCAGTGTGGCACTATGGCGACAGTCTTGGGCGCATTCGAATCTGCCTCCAATCTTGGCCTGCTTACCTCCTCTGATTGATTCTCGGATCCCCCCACACACACACACAACCTCAGAAATCACGGTAGATCATTCAGCCTGCCGCATCTTATTTTTTCTTTCAGGTCCGTCACTCTAATATGTGTTTTTAGATCATTCAGCCTGCCGCATTTGGTGCATCTGTTGTTATTCCCTTTCCTACAAGGTTATATTCTAAATGGTATAACGTCAGCAATGCTACATTTATATGTTGATTCGTTTCATCTTAATGTTCATGTGGCCTTAATATCGGATGATTAATGATAAATAAATACCATCTGCTGCTGTAATCAGTTTCATGTGGCCTTAATATCGGATGACTAATGATAAATAAATACCATCTGCTGCTGTAATCAGTTTCATGTGGCCTTAATATCGGATGACTAATGATAAATAAATACCATCTGCTGCTGTAATAGGCTTCATTTTAACAAATTACTTACTGTGTTCGAACAGCCAAAGACATACAGAGAGCCAAATAGTCAAATCGTATATCCGAATTTCTCTTTTTTCTAGGCGTATGTTACTCAGCCACAGATGGAATATTGCTAGATCATGTTTCCACCACAGCTCTCCCATATCAGATCTTTTTGGTGTATATACAGTTAATTTATAACTTATTTTTCGCTCTTGTGATTTTTCCTTTCTCGCACATTTAAAATCTGGTAGAAACTATCGGAATAAGAATGTTAAGTGGGGAACTGTGGATATGCCCTTACAGAATCTGTATCTAGGACTAGTATCAGGAATTGTTGTTGTTTGTCAGTCTCTGCAGACCAATGAATCCTTTCATTAAAAGACAGTATTAAGATCAACAAGGTAAATTATGAAAATGCATCTCATAATGTATTTAATGATGCTAATTTGATGTGTTCTTTTACAAACTTTGGTCAAACTTAGCACAAACTTCGACCCAAGTATATTTCAGGACGGATGACAGGAGGAGTATACATTAATACTCAATAAATCATCTACTTCCTCAGACATTTGCATTTTTTTTTTTCTTGGATAAATATATTAAAACAAAGAACGGTAAAAGGAACAGGAACAACGGTGATAAAAAAAACAGAAAAGGAAAACCAAGAAGACAAACTACAAGATGGAATCTTAGCCATTTGCTTTAGAGGGAGATATCTATTCTTTGCATCTTATGCAGTATATTATTCACACCTCAGTCTTCTTTTTGCAAACTGAGGCTGCACTATTTTTTACGAGACAGCATCACTTTTGGTAGTTAGGAAAGCTTCCATCAAATATATACTGATGATAAGACCCATTTCTTTTTGGTAGTTTGGAACTGCACTGTATTAGCTTTGGAGGAAGCATCACTATTTCTTTACATATGCCTGCCCTATTGATTCTGTTTCGCTAATTTGATGAATCGAACTGATTGCTGTAGTGCTGCTGTTTGGCCAGCTGGCATTTTACTGTAGCAGTTGGAATGATGCATTGTGGAAATAGCCAAGCTGATTTTGTGGACATGGACAGAATTGCCAGTTCAATGACCAGAGAAATACAATCCTGCTGGTCTGAATATGCAGCTGGCAATGTAAATACACCATTTTCTATCCACAAAGTACCCGAACATATTCTTGAGGTTGACAGAGAGGCCTATGAGCCAATAGCTTTATCAATTGGCCCATATCACCACGGGGCTTCAGATCTGATAGCCATGGAGAAAGAAAAATGGAAATGTTTAGACTACATTATAAAATTGAACTGCAAGGTAAGTTTGCAGGACTACATCAAAGTGGTTTCTAAATTGGAGAAAAAAGCAAGATGCTGTTATTTTGAGGCAATAACAATGGATAGGAAAAAGTATCTGCAGATGATGTTACTTGATGCGTGTTTCGTATTAGTAAAAGTTGATGGAACAGTTATATCAGCTAGGCCTTTGGTGCATAAATTTACAAAGGATATAACTGATTTGGTAACTGATGAAAATGAACAAGAAATTGATTTGGAGTCCACAGAGGCTGTTAGGTACCGAAATCCTGAGAATGCCAATGCAACTGACAAATTGATACTTGAGGATGAACTAAGAAAACCCTATGATGATGAAACAGGGACCAAAGACAGTAAAAGGAACTCTGGTTGTGATGTGCAGCACTTCTCTAGTGGAGATTGGTTTGCTAATGCCGTTTGGCATGACTTATTCTTGTTGGAGAATCAAATGCCTTTCTTTGTAATTGAGTCAATTTATGAGGCAGTTGTAGGAAACAGCTTACCTAATGTGCTCATTAGAGACAAATTTGTTGAATGTGTAGAAGATATACTTCGTCATTTTCCCAAGGGCATCCAAAATTCTCAGAGGCTCAGGGGTTTTCATCATATGCTTCATTTGTGCCATATGTATCTAAGACCAACCCAGAAGTTCACTGAAAGCCAACAAGAGCGCCCGAAGCCCAGGTATTTTCACACTCTAATTCATTTTGGACGTAAATGTTTTGGTCTTAGTTCTAAACCAAGGGAAATAGAACTAAATCATCTTCCAGTCCAAGAGGGAGATTGCTTTCGTGCTGGGCAGCTACCGATTCGATGGCGGCGAGCATCACAATACCATGAGGCAGGAATTAGATTGAAGAAAAGGGAATACACTGAATACGATCAGCATTCTCTTCTGGACATAAAATTCCAAAACGGAGTTATAGAAATTCCTTGCCTCCTGATTGACGAGAACACTGAGTCTCTATTCAAGAATTTGGTTGCACTTGAGCAAACGGACGCTCGATTCGGAAATGACTTGACTGCCTATGTTACTTCCATGTCTCAGCTGGTCTCAACACCTGAAGATTCGGCTCTACTGGCTGGGAGAGGGATCATTGTGTGCTTACTAGACTCTGATGATGAGATCCCAGCTCTCTTTACTAGGCTAAGTAGACAAGTGACTTTCTATGCTGATAGCAACTACTACTTGAAATCTCTGTGTCAGACTTTGGAGGTTCACTACCAGAGTCGGCTGAACAGATGGATGGCTTGGTTATGGATCAACCATTTCAGCAATCCCTGGTTGGCATTGGCTTTGGTCGCTGCAGTTATCGTGCTCATTTGTACAATAGTGCAGACTATATATACAGTGTTGGCTTACATGTATCCTCCACTGTAGACGAGTCAACAGTTCACTGGCAGCAAATCCTCTACAAATTGGTAATACACTGTGGCAGGATACTCAAGTAATCTGGGAAGTGGGGATACTACAGCTAGCTACACGTTGAAGGATTGTCATCAACTTGAACAAGACCCCCCACCCCCAAAAACCCCCACCCCCAAAAAAAAAAAAAAAAAAAAGAACACTTGAACAAGGCCTTGAATAACTGCATCTAGTTGTTGACAGAATTGGAAGTTACCTCTTTTGGTGCAACACAACGTCTGGCTTCCTAGTGGATACAAAGATATTTGATTCTATCCATCATGCATGACACACCAGCCTATGAGATATTGATTCCACCTACTGGATATTACTTCCTCCACCTAAATGCTCGACGGCTCATCTATTGCCCCCCACTAAAGAAGTGGTGGCTTTCTCGGTATAAATATGGGGAATGCTTAAGCATTATGCATCCTGGCAATATTTTGTGTTCTGATGGCCACCATGGGTTCAGGAGGCAAGCTCAGCTTTATTTTGACTGTTTGCTTGCTCATGTGTTGCACTGCGTCCCGGGAGGTTACCTCAGCGATTCCACTGAGCAACACGGCAGGCTTCCCTCTGAAGGAGACAAAGTATATCTCCGCACCTGCAGTGCCAGCGAGGGATAGTCACATCGATCTTTCGATTGGTATGCACATCTAATCCTACATCTCTAAAATTATCTTTATGGTAATGCCTGCTGTTACACCTTTTCTTTTTCCAGTGACAACTGCACAACATGATCTGAAGATCCACAAAGAAGAGAAGACAATACTGTTTACGCCTAACCATCTGTTTTTTCCACCCCGCGACATGGCCCCGTGCATGTCGAGGAAGTGTTAAGCAGAGAAATTTCAGTGTGCCACAACCTGCTGGAGTCGTGAAGATTCGTATTAGCTGGGTATTGTACGACAGATATGTATATGTAATATCCTGGAAGTGAACACATATAGCTGTTGCCTGTGACTGAGTTTGGGTAGCCTCTGTAATCCAGATGAGGCATATAATTATATTCATATAAGCTGAATAAAAGAATTATGTTACAACCTGTATGTACGACCTGTCATCATATCCATAAGATGAATAAACAAGTTATTTTACAATATGTATGTATTTTTTCTCAAATACGCAAAAGATTTACGTATTATTGTTTTTTTAACAAGATTTACGTATTATTGTATTTCTTCTGTCCTCTTCCTTCTTTTTGGTTCCTGATCGTCAATTGGACTTCCTGCTATTCTCAGACAACCCATCAAGTTGGAAAACATGTTCCTACCAACTTGTGCATTTAAATTTAAAGTAATCCATGCACTAGAATTTTGAGATATTTGTGTTTCTTTTTTGAACGAACGAGATACGAGAGTTTCAGTTGCAAAAGAAATGATTGATGTGACCTTTGGCTCTCGCAGAAGAAATATTGCAGGTTAATTTGCCAGGGGTGTAAAGAAAACAAAGACGATTCGGATTTAGCTAGGAGCCTGGGAATATGTATTACTCAGGAGTATATAAGAGACACCGCTGTCTGCCCAACTAAGAGCTCAACGTTGCGGGAGGTGATTGAATTAGGTAAATACCGCCGCCCGTGCAATCTCAGACTCACTTGATCCGTAAAATCCGGTATGTATCCTCTATTTCTTCTGTTGAGATACTGTCGTAGGCTCCAGGAAACATCAGGTAGAGGACGGTACTCCAAAACTGTCTATAGTTCCAACCCTCCCAATCGGCAATTACCTCGGGAATTTTCCTGCAGGGGTCCTCTCCGCATCTTCCCATCGCTACCCGCTAGATTAAATCGTCGTTCGTAACAAGTACGTATAAACTAACCTCGCCTTTCCTGTATTTGTAGCAATCCGGTGACCTTGTGATAACGAGAAATTTATCACTGTACCCTAGATAACAAATTTGCCCCTTTTATCACATTCTGCTAGGCCCTCTGTAATTCTAAGTTTTCCGTCCCTTCTTATGTCAAGTCGCTTCAGCACTTGGACCTTTTTTGTTTGAGGGTCAAAGTAGGCTTCCCACCTGAGATAATTTCATTGATATAGGTCTGGAGTAGACCCATCATGGTTCGAAAATTTCAAACTTTTACATCTTTTGTATTAGTCTACATGTTTAATACAGAAGGTTACACCAGGCATCAGCTGTCACTTTGTTTCTCTTGGACATGTCTCACTAGTTATCTAGAGCTAAGCACAAAACCTGTCATTTTTAAGCTTAAACTCGATCAGGTCTGCTCCTGACAACTTGTTGGGCTGAAATGGTCGTACGCTTTCAGTATATCAGTTCTGAAGGGAACTGACGAAACGAGGCCTCATGTTTAGTTTGAGGAGTGAAATAGTCCATCATCTTCTCATTTCTTTCTTTTTTTGGGTTTGCAGGATAGGATGATTTGATGTATCACCACCTTATTCATTAAGTTAATTATTCATTAAGTTAATATTAATATTATTAACAGGAACTGTCATTCCATCAAATCTAAGAAATTGACTCATGATGCACCCTCAAACAAACACTCCCTGACTAAGTTAATATTAATATTATTAACAGGAACTGGCATTCCATCAAATCTAAGAAATTGACTCATGATGCACCCTCAAACAAACACTCCCTGACTTACTTGAGGACTTGATTAACCAATTGTTCATTCCTCATTATTCTACAATCAATTTTTTTCTCACTTAACTGATTTCTCTGCCCTCACGTCTTCTTATGTTCAGCTAGGTGACTCTGTATCGTACCATTCTCTTTTGACAGGAGTGAATTTGATCCACTTTTCCTTGGATAAAGAAGGATGTCTGGAACTCCAAAGATCAGAGAGAAAGCTGTTAATGTTGCAGAACTGGTGCATTCTATGAAGCGGGAGCTTGACTACTACTGGTCAATAGGTGAAGCACTTGAAAACGGAGTGAGATCATGCATGATTAACAGAGTCCAAAAGCACATCCGTGACGTTGACAGGTTTTCTTATGAACCGTTTATTCTCTCCATTGGTCCATACCACCATGGAGCTACTCGCCTACTGTCTGCTGATAAAATTAAATGGATATATCTTGATCACGTTCTCAAACTAAACTGCAATAAAAGCTTGTTTGATTATTTAAGTGCAATTCAGGAACTTGCAAAAGAGGCAAGGCTATGTTATTCCGAGGACATCGAAATGGACAATGAGAAGTTCTTGCAAATGCTGGTGCTTGATGGGTGCTTCATTCTTGTGGGACTTGGAGGAACCAGCGAGATTTTTGCACAAAGAGCACAAAGTAGCAACTCTAATGGTAGTCTGCAGGAAGTAGTCATCGAAAGTGAAGGACCAAGTAGTCAGACTTCTCGGCCTGAACAAGGCCATCCTGCAAACTTGGAAAATATTTCTTCAAATGAAGAGCACAAACAAGATCATGGGAATGGGGAGGGGCAAGAGGATCAATGGAATGATCGTGTTGGACAATGGTTTGCTAGATTTATTGACCATGACCTGCTACTGCTGGAAAATCAAATTCCAATGTTTGTGGTAAGAAAATTGTTTGATGTGCTGGCTGAGAAGCAAATAATAAATCCTCCATTTACAGACGGATTGGCAAAGTATATAGAGATAGCTTTGCGTTTCTATCCAAAGGTAATCAGAGAAACAGATAGGCCATCAGATTTTCACCATTTGCTTCACTTGTGTCATATTTACTTCAAACCTAGTGAGAAGTTTGAAGAACTTCACTTTCAGATTGGGCCTAGGTGTATTAACAGATTTCTGAGCTTTGGACGTAGGTACTTGAAACTTGGTGACCATGGTGAGAAAAATTCATCAGAAAACGAGGTGGATGACCTACAGATGACCCAACAGCTAAACCGCTGGCGAAGAGCTGCTCAATATATAGAAGCTGGTGTCAAATTTAAAAGACGATTGTACGATAAAGCTGACCCGCACTCTCTACTGGATATAAGATTTAGCCACGGTACAATGGAAATTCCATGTATTGTTGTTGATGAGTACACAGGCACTCTTTTCAGGAACCTAATTGCGTTCGAGCAAACTTGTCCCCAGTTTGGGGATGACTTCACTGCTTATATCGTTTTCTTGTCCCAGCTTCTAAGCATGCCAGAAGATATCACATTGCTTGCTCAAAGAGAAATCATCGTGCATCACCTTGATAGCGATGAAAGTGTGTCTGATCTATTCACCATGCTCAGTAAAGATGTCGTCTTCGATTTCAATGGTAACTACTATTTGAAACTTCTTTGCCAGACCATGGAAGCTCACTATCAGAATCGCATCAACAGGTGGATGGCATGGCTGTGGCTGAATCACTTCAGCAACCCATGGTTGGCTCTGGGTGCATTTGCAACAATCATCGTCCTCGTCTGCACAATTGTGCAAACCGTTTATGGTATTCTGGCGTATATTAAACCACCAGAGTAGATGCAGCAGTAAACTAATATTAATTTCAGGCTGATGAAAAAGTTAGACAGGAGTAAATAGGAGGGGCTGATGTCCTGCTTTTTTTTCGAGAGCGTGCGATATAGCACGTATATCATTAAGGAGAAGAGCTGATGTCCTGCTTATAACGTTCTTAAAAATGGTAGTCACTGAAGCAATGCACTTGTTCAGTTATTTGATTTATTCTTGTTCTTCCATCTGATCTCAAGACACCAAGTTCTGTAGCCGCTGATGCAGAGTATTTGCACTCTGCTTACTGTAAATAAGGGTTTATTTTGTAAGAACCGAATGAGGTTGACGCAATTTATGGCCATCTGTAATGCAGTGGAGTTTATCGTCTTCATAACAGTTCTTTAGACTGTTTTATTGGAAGTGTTCGGGTGTTCTTCTGTAACGTTCGCTTCTGCTACGCAGCGAAGCTGCAGCCGCTGCGGCTTGTACCATAAGCGAACACAGCCTCAATGCTTGTCGCAAAATGGACCTGTTTGAAACTTGTAAAATTTCTCTGTTTCTGTGCTTTTCCTGTGAAATTCATATGTAGATGACCCATACATTTTAGCTATCCAAATGTCAACAGTCAACTTCATTGTCGAATGCCGCGAAATTCTTATGTAGATGGCCTATACTAGTGTCTACATTTTATCTGTCCAGATGTTAACTTCATTGTGGAATGCTAATGCTAATTACAGTAAATTTTAAGCTATGGTTTGCAAGTTTGCAAAGCAGAGGAGAGCCTGGTCGCCCGTTCCTGATCCTGTAGTGCATTGCAGTAGTGCACCACTGTCCCTGAACGCTTCTTCAGAGTTCCATGACCCATATACCGTCCATCTCCACGACCGCCACCATCATCCCGTCCACCGCCTCGCCACCTCCCCCTCCCCTCCACCCCGCCCCGTCCACGCACCGCATCACCTCCCGTCACACTCCGGTCAGCACCCCGCGGCAGCCGCCGCTGTCCCCACCAACCCGCCCCTTACCCGTCACCGATGTCCACCCCGTCGGCGCCCCCGCCCTGCCCGCACCTCGCCGCGCACCGCCTATCCTCGCGCCCGCTGCGCTTCCTCCGCCGCTGCCTGCGCGTGCGTCCGCTCGGCCGGCCCGAGATCCGGCGGGACCCGCGCGAGCTGCCGCGCTGCTCGCCCCTGCGCCGCCGCGGCCCCGTCCCCGACCTCCCGCCTCTACGCCTGCCTCTCCTGCGCCGCCGTCTTCTGCCCCTCCCACGCCGCCTCGCACGCCTCCGCCTCCGCGGGGCCCGGCCACCAGATCGCCGTCGACGTCGACCGCGCCGAGCTCTTCTGCGCCGCCTGTGGGGACCAGGTCTACGATCCCGACTTCGACCACGCCGTCTTCCTCGCCCAGTCCTCCTCGCTCCTCCCTCCACCTCCGCCTCCCCGTCCCCGTCCCCGGCGCTCCGCAAGCGCCGGCGCGTGGATTACCGCGCGTGGGCGCCAGATCCGGCCGAGTTCGCGCTCATGAGCTCCGCGGACCCCACCACCTCCGCCTCCGCCGCCGCGCCGGCGGGGCTGCGGGGCTCAACAACCTCGGCAACACCTGCTTCATGAACTCCGTGCTCCAGGCGCTCCTCCACGCGCCCCCGCTCCGGAACTACTTCCTCGGCGATCGCCACAACCGGTTCCTCTGCCCGCGCCGCACGCCCGTCAGGCACCGCGCCACGGACGCCGACGCTGCCAGGGTCGCGTGCCTCGCGTGTGACCTCGACGAGATCTACTCCGCGGCCTTCTCTGGGGGAGCGCATGCCGTACAGCCCCGCCAAGTTTCTATATAGGTCTGCACTCTGGATCTCCCGCAATGGTTGATGCCATTTCGGGTTTATAGCAGCATGCTGTCTTCCTTTCTGTTGGATCCATTGCGTATTGGGAAAGCAGAGTTAATATTTATGGTAGCTAAAATGGGTTCTTGATGAGTTGTAACGTGGGAAGGGAATCTTGCCTGAGATGATGTTGGGTTGTATTTCTGCCTTGCAAAGATACATTACAGCGTTATTTGGATTATGTGCCTTGTATCAACTAGACCATGATCGTGAAGGATTGCAAATGGAGCTACTTATTAATACATAATGATGGAATTAGCAGAGAATGTGCAACCAAAGAGGGAGTCATTTTTGGCATTATGTTATTGTAATGACAGTAGAAAATGGAGAACAGTTACACATCTCAATACATGGCAATTGATTGATGACTTGGCATGTCATTTTTAGCATTATGTTATTGTAATGCCAGTAGAAAATGGAGATCAGTTGCACATCTCAATACATGGCAATTGATTGAGGACATGACATGACATTTTTAGCATTTTATGTTATTGTAATGCTAGTAGAGAAGGGCGAACAGTTACACATCTCAGTACATGGCAATTGGTTGATGACATGGCATCCTATCCTATATCTAACATATAACCTTAAGCTCTCAAGTTAACCTTAGTGAGCTAACTGCTTAAGTCATCTGGCATGTTTAGCAGTCATTAAACTGTCTAAAACTATTTAAAGTGACAAAATGCATGAAAATCTGCAAATTCAATGCAGGTTACACTTGGCCAGGTTAGTTTCTAGTTATTCTGGGGTGCTTGTTCTATGTTGCATGGATTTTATTACAGTTCCATATTTGAGGATATCTGGATCATATGAATTCCATGCTTAGGTTAATTTTCTAGTCTTCTATGAGACTGAGCATAGAAAGCAATATGACATCTATTTAATTTTATTCTGCCTCCTGATAGAAGCATTTATATTTCTTCTGATTATTGAGTATCATTGTGATTTTTTAGTTGGTGGCAGCATGCATCAAACCTCGCAAACTACGAGCAACAGGATGCTCATGAATTCTTCATTTCCATCCTTGACCATATCCATGAAAATATAAAGGGACGATCAACAAAAGTCACATGCCCAAGGTGTGCTTCTCTTTTGCTACTTTTTCTGGATAAAAGACCTTTGCATATGTTGCAGTCAACTGAAATCTGTATCAAGTGGCTACATATCTTTTATTCTAGATTGCAAGTTTTTGCTAAAATTTGTCTAAATCAAGTTAAGGACATTTATTTTGTATAGTGGTGGATCTGATAATAGGAGTAACAAGAGCACCCTTTCAGATTTTTGTGTGAGATAAGAGCGCTGCTAGAGCCATGTGCTAGAATAGCAAATCTCTAACTCGCTAATACTAGTTACATTTTTTTACTGTTGGTTCTACATCTGTTTGGAAGATAACCTGTTTTTTTCACCAAAAATGGCAGATAGGAAAAGGATATTTTTTCCAGTATTATTATGTGAACAAATCATCTCAATATTTTTTTGGATAAAGCAGAGACAACTTATCCATTTGATTTGTTGGAACATGATTTTTCTTGAGTATAAAAATAATCATAGATAATGTCAAATTCTAACACTGTCATTTGTTCTCATAATAGGCCATGGGGACTGTTGCATTGCCCACAGAGTGTTTTCTGGGATCCTGAGGTCAGATGTCACCTGCACGAGCTGTGGGTTCACATCCACAACTTTCGAGCCCTGTATGGACATTTCCTTGGACATGGATGCTGGAGATAACAGTTCTGTTGGTGTTGCAAACACAAAGCCGCATGTGCGCAATGGGGAACGTGTGGCTTGGCTGGCGCGAATTCCAAGGTATCAACACTAATGAGGTGTCTGGAGCGGTTTACAAGGTCTGAGAGACTTGACGCGGAGCAAAAGTTCTTCTGTGAACACTGCAACGAGAGGCAAGAGTCCCTGAAGCAAATGTCCATTCGCAGGCTCCCATTAGTTTCCTGCTTTCACATAAAGAGATTTGAGCATTCATCAGTCAAAAAGGTGTCGAGGAAAGTTGATCACTGTTTGCAGTTTCCCTTTTCCCTTGACATGGCACCTTACTTGTCATCTTCTATTCTCAGAAGTAGATATGGTAACCGCATATTTCCTGCAGAAGCTAGTGATGCAGATGCAGTTTCAGAATTGTCATCAGAGTTTGAAATATTTGCAGTGATCACGCATAGTGGTAAGCTAGAAGCTGGCCATTATGTGACATATCTGAGGTTAAACAATCATTGGTACAAATGTGATGATGCCTGGGTAACCAGAGTTGAGGAGCATACTGTCAGGACTTCTCAGGCATACATGCTCTTCTATGTGCAGAAGACGCTCTACTACAAAGCTTGTGAAAGAGCCGCTGCAGTCTGATCTCAGGCAAACATTGATGGCACTACTCCAGACCACCTGAAAAATAAAGTTGTCACCGAATCAGATACCCATCAAGTTTGCCAATCAAGAGGAAAAAATGTGTGCCATATGCACAGCACAGCCCTGGCCTGGCAAAGTTTTTCATTCTTCACTGACCTATAGTTCCAATCCGAGGGAAGCGTTTTCGGCGATTTTCTTTACAGACAGCTGCCCAAGGGAAGATGATCGAATTTATGCATTGAGTTATTGTATTATCCTGGCTAATGGATTTCTTGTGGCGATTTCCTTAAAACACAAGTGCTTCATTATTTTATACCAGCGGTGGCGACTGGTGAGGATGCTCTAACCAGCTGCGCTGGTGTTTAATATTGGATTGAGCAAGGAGAGGAGTATAAAATGTGGAAAGAAAACAAAAAGGGAACCGGTTTTTTTATGTGTTCCTTACAGCAATTGCATTCCTGCTCTACTAATTGTAGAGTTTTTCCTGCTGATACCGATTCTTGTGTATTGCTCCCTTGCTTTTTTGCTTGGTCTTTTTCTTATTCGATGACCTGAAATCTATATCAGTTGTCATAGTGTACACCAATGTTGCCTTATGTCGAAGTTAAAATGCAAGGCAAATTACTGGGATGGGATGAACAGGAACATGGAGATATCATGCTGAGTTGCATTTTGCTGTCTATTCTCGCTTGAAAATCTGATTGGAGCTCTGATATGAGTTTGTGTGAGTGTGAGGCGAATCCTATTCTGACCCATGTGTGATTGTGACTTGTGAAGAATAGACCATTGCTGCTAAACGAGCTTAAACCTGAGGCAAGTGCCCTGTGCCAAATGACATGAAGCTAGTACATTATTTAGCCCTTGACTGTTGTGGCGAAGAGCGGACATGAAGCTGCTCGCCCCTAACTGTGGCGAAGAGCTGGCAAGACGTTTATTTTCTCTCTGTGTTATGTGAAGAGAATTGTCGCTTTTGCCCATCTGTCCCATGATCCCATCCTACCACACGCTTGTGCCTGGGGCTCTACCCATCACGCTCACGTTTCTTTCTTCTTCGTGTCACCCCGTATCATGGACCCGATAAACATGCCTAAATTCCCTGATCAGAGGCAAACTGGAGTATGCACGGTGAGCTTCTAGCCCTGAGCCATTACTCCCTTTTCCATCACAAACCCGGTTTTGTACTTGGCTTGTACAGGAATCCAGCTTCTTATCTTCTTCCTCGCCATTTCGCGGACAATAATGGTTGCTTTTCTCGCTGGTTCGCCACAGGAAATTTATTCAAGGGATACCATCTCAACTGAAAAGAAGCTCCAAGATTACCATGTTCAAGTGTTCTTCCAAGTATTTCTTTGAAGTTAGCAACAAGGCTTGGTTAGTGCCCCATGGTGTCATGGACTATGGAGTCTCTGGATACCTAAGGAGGAACATCATGTAGTTCCAACAAATATTTTTACTTGTCCACAATCTCATCATACATCTAACAAACATATTTCATTCTCAAGGAAAGTGCATCATATAATAGATGTACTGACTATAAAATAATCTTTATTTAGTGTTCATAGCTGCATTTTTTATTTGCTTCTACATGAAATGCACATCAAATATGATTGTGATTGTGCTTGTGCACTTGAAGGCTTGAACGTTAATGTCATGGTCCCCATCTATAAAAGGCTATTATTTTCCATAAGAACTTGTTGTGTCCACATGAACCCACGGGCATTTAATAACTTCATGTTTTAGGATTCAAAATTATCAAAAAAAAAAAAAAAAAAAAAAAAAAAAAAAGACGGTTTAGCTCTTGAAACTAGGTTATATCTCTATAGCAGTTAATTCTTTAATTAGTATGAGATCACTTTTGAAAAATAGGGCACACGGCTAATTCAATTGGATACTAAATGTCCTATAAAATTCTTAAGGGCTTGTTGCATCCATTAGCTGCTAATGGTTATGTAGCTAATAGTTTGAAACTGATATTAGCTGCTATTAGCTAGTTTAGTGCAACTAATAATATAGAGCTTCTAGCCTCGAGCCGTTGCCTCCTATTCCATCCCAAACTTCGGTTCTGTACCTGGCTTGTACTTGAATCCGGCTTCCTATATCTTCTTCCTCGCCATTTCGCGGACAATGGTTGCTTTTCTCGCCGGTTCGCCACAGGAAAATTATTCGAAGGATACCATCTCAACTGAAAAGGTGGTTCAAGATTACCATGTTCAAGTGTTCTTCAAAGTATTTGTTTGAAGTTAGCAACAAGGCTTTGTTAGCGCCCCATGGTGTCAAAACTGTTTGACTTCTAGAAAAATAGTGGTTGACTGGTTGGCCTAATGGAGTCTCTGGATCCCTAAGGAGGAACATCATGTAGAACATTTTTCATTCTCAAGGAAAAGTGCATAAGAACTACTCCCTCCATCCTAAATTATAAGTCGTTTGACTTTTTTAACAACAAGTTTGACCACTGCCTTATTCAAAAATTTATGCAAAATATATCATTTTTTTTTGCCGTGGCTTTCTTTATTAGTATAAGTTCTTAAAGAATGACTTGAATTTGATAATATTTACACAAATTTTTTGAATAAGACGAATGGTCAAACTTGGAGCCAAAAAAAAGTCAAACGACTTATAATTTGGGATGGAGGGAGTATTATTTTTCATAAGAACTTGTTGTCCACATCAACCCTCGGGCATTTGATAACTTGATGTTTTATGATTCAAAAATTTATCCAAAAAAACTTGATGGTTTAGCACTTGAAACTAGGTTTTATCACTTGAGATTGTGATCTACATATCTCTATAGCAGTTTATTCTTTAATTGGTATGAGATCACATTTGGTAAATAGGGCACACAAGTAATTCAATTGGATACTAAAATGTCCTATAAAAATCTTAAGGGCTTGTTGCATCCATTAGCTGCTAATGGTTACTCCCTTTGTAATATCTTTTGTTGTTTTAGCTTTAACTCAAGTACAATAAGGGAACATTGAATGTGGTACAATGTTGTGTTCAGGTGCATTCGTTGAATGGTGAACGTAGACGATTCTTTCTCATGACGAACATCTTGAATTCTAGGACAGAGGGAGTATATGTAGCTAATAGGTCAAAACTAATATTAGCTGCTATTAATTAGTTTAGTCTAACTAATAAAATAGTTGTGAGTTACACCCTTCGTCCCTTATTAACTGTCGTTGTAACTACAACGTCAAGTCCCGCTTTTAAGTGTAAAACGAGGCCTAGCTCTGCACAGCGACTACCGCACTAGCACCTGTGTCTGCACCCAACATTTTCTACCAAAGCGGAGATGACCAGTGAAATACCAAAGCGGAGATGGACATTGAATGCTACTTTGTGTAGTGTAAAAGATATGTGGTGTGGTGCTTGCATTTTCACATCAAAAGGTGAATGATTGCTATGTAGGTTCACCTTGTTTTACAGTCCAATAGATACCTTGTTTCCCTGTGTCCGGTTTTTGATGACGCTTAATAAGGGACGAAGAGAGTAATTACTCTAGTAACAATTAGCTAAACTATTAGATAGATCTGTTTGGGCCCAAGAGATAATAGTTAGTTGAGAATCTTAAGGGCATGTTTGGATCCAGTAGTTGCTAATAGGTAACAAGTAATATTAGTTGTTATTAGCCACACTAACTATTATCTCCATCCAAATAGGGTCTTAAAACATCAAAGAAATGGGACGGGGAGAACAATAATAAAGAAAAAGAAGTAAAAGCCACACAAGTTTGACTGGGAATTGAAAAAGAAGTAAACGCCATACAAGTTTGATTGGAGATATCCTGTGTGATAGGCTTGCCTTCCTTAATCAGGTACGCACTGACCGTGAGCCGACCCATTACATACGGAACGAAAAGTACAGTAGCCGCATTAGAACTTCCCATTGCATGCTTTTTGCTTATAGCCTCGAAAGTGTCGTGTAGGCTCGGATAAAAAGTAGGTGCTCTATTCTTGTCATAGTGACTTGCGAGAGGCTACAAGTCTTAAGGAGAGAAGATGGTCCATGCTGAAAAATAAGAGAGAGAGGAAATAAAGGTGTGTCATGATGAAAGCAAAAAGTTTATGTGCAAGCCACAAACAATAATTTTTTACATTGTGTAAATAATAACCTTAATATTTCCTCATCTATGTGGATCACTTTTATTTGTACTTAGAATCACTGACACTTGACCTTGCCCTTAGCAGATGATGATCATCACGCATTCATGCGTAGTACAGTAGCCGTCCCCGCCCTTTTCTGGAACGACAAGGAACGCACAGCGCACGCCATGCATGCCGCTTTACACCTCCACCCATCCCAACACCTTCGCTGGCCGGCCGGCCATATCGTGGATCCACTGCTGCTGAGTGCCGTGCGCTCGTGCCCTACCTCATTGGTACTCGTACTCCCAGGATCATATCGCTCCAGGCGGCCAGGCACGCACACCGCACCGCCATGCGACTATGAGCAAGAGCAAAAGTAATCCCAACTTCCCAGGGACGCACGGCGGTCCGTTGCTTTCTTGCTCCCTCACCCAACTGTTGCTTCGATCGTTTCGTTGCCTACTTACGCAATGGGTCGTTTCATTTGCGTTTCTTAACTGTATTGTGTTTGGCGCACAGACGCTTCTGCGTATTGTGTTTGCGTACGCCGACACAAAGACGAAAGGCCCATCACACGATCACATCCCCTGATCAATCTGGAGCGGAGGAGCGTCGCAAGACCAATTCCTGGTTACACAGTAGGTCCTCAGTAGCTAGCATCCGTGAAAGCAACGACTGCTCGTCAGAGCACACGCACAAGATGATGGACACTTCTATGGGAGCAGTGGAATTCCCGAGGATCAAACGGCTGTCGGTTGAGTTGCTATGCATCATCACTGTCCGAAAACGACCTGTGGCATTCATGTCCATATATCTCGGCATTCATGTTCAATTGGATACAGCACACACAAACACACAACATATTGACAGGTCCGTCGTACCTGAATCTTTCTTCGGTTAGGCCGGACGCACGAGTTGTGCGGCGGGAGTTGGGGTTTCCCTTCCCGTTCGGAGGTCTTGCTCCTATCAACTGCTCCATGGATATATAATCACGCCCTGGTGCAGTAAAAAGCAGTTAGGAAACAGTCTACTAGTAGTTATTGTGGGGGAGGCGTCATGGTCCATGTTGAGAACAACGATTAGCGACGGCACACTTTTATCATGTGCCTGCAATATGCGCCACTTGTACAGTTGTACGTGTGCGCCTTGTTTATTTGTCAGTTTGTCAGGAAAAGCAATGCGCTGTGTTTAGTTGGTGGGAAAAGGTGGAAAAAAACTGTTTTCGAATTAAAAGTAATTGTAGACGTTTCGTTTGTTTGTGGTAAACATTATACTACCATGGCGCAAACTAGGCTCAAAAAGAATCGCCTCGTCGTGTACATCAAAACTATGTAATTAGTTTTTTTATTTACCTACATTTAGTGGTCGATACAAATGCCGCATTTTGATGTGATGGGGTGAATAGTGAGTTTGGATTTTCAGTTTCGGCATCTAAACACAGCCCATGGTAGGGCCATTTGGCATTTGGCCATCTGCTGGCTTTGCAGCTGCTAGCTATACATGCGCCAAGTTGGGTACCAAGACGGGGCCGGCGAAAGCTTGGAGACGGTTGTCCTCCTAATTCTGTTTCTAGCTGCGAATTCTTGTTTCGGTTACTCTAAAGTCTCTTGAACTAGTGCTAAATTTGTAAAAAAGAACAGCTGGCCTGAAAGGCTGAAACACACTCTTACAATGCTGTTTTGGGTCCGAAAGCAAAATGCAGGTGTCTACGTCTGAAATGATCCTTGCACTACGGGCTTCTTCATTCAATTCGTCTGATAATAAGTTAACACGAAGTCACAATCCGCGTTTCATCAGTAAATCGACCATGGACGATCTTCTGTCAGTTACATTACTCGAGGGATCTTTTTGTCATCTTTGCAGGCCTTTCAAGTCACGGCTTGTTGAAATACTAAAAATCACTGACGTGAACTGTACTTTTCCCCATGAAATGAAACGATCGCGATTCGCAAATCTCAGCTCAGTTTCAACGCTCCTCGCAGCGTACCGTGCAAACAAACTACATCGATGATCGATCGGCGGTAACGCAACGCGGTTAGTTATTGTCAGTTGTTGACCTACATCTACACCTACTAGACAGCCAGCGTTTTCAGGCTCTCAACTCTGAAGCCTGCAGCCTCAACGCCGTGACCCGTACGAACGTCCCACGGCACAGTCGTTTTGTACCTGAAAAACACAGCGATCCCGCACGAGCCCTTCATCATGAGCAGTTGAGCACCGACTATTGCGACCGAGCCTCCATCTCCGTGCCGAACCGGTCGGTTTCCGTCCAATCCCATTACGAAGAGCGAGCTATGGCGAAACACCGAGACCAACCAAAACTTGACCGGAGTCCCCACACGGCAAGGAGTGTGTGCGATGTGACCGAGACCGAGAGCGACCGGGTTCGGGAGGGACCTCCGCATCCGCCGGGACAGCAAACGCCCGCCCGTCCGAACCCGAGCGCCACCACCACCTCCAATTCCACCTGCGTCCAGCGCCCGCCAGCGCCAAATACCCCCGCGCCGCGCGCGCGCGCGCACGCACCTGCTCTGCTTCCCACCCAGTCCACCACCACCACTGCCAGCCACCGGCGCGTGCGCCCGCGGCCATAGCAAGCTCGCCTCCCACGCGCGCGGCGGCCGCGCCAGCACACTATCCCCACGCCTCGCTTCGTTTTCCCGTTGCTTGACGCCGAATCCACCCACACGGCCAGGCCAGGCCAGCGCCAGCCAGCGCACCGTGCCGCTCCGCCTCTCCGGTCAGGCCTCGGGGCGACCACCACCAAAATAGAAACTTCCGTGGGTAGGTCACCCCCGCCCGGCCCCCTTCATTCCCACCCCGCCCACGCCTCCTTCCCTCCGGGCCCAAAACCGCCGCTTCCCCTCCTCCTCCTCCTCCGCGCCGCCCCGCGCCGCTTCCCCCCCGCTCTTTCTGTGAGGAGGGAAGCGAGGCGGATGCCGAGGCGACGGGGCTCGCGCACCGCACGCGTGTGCCCAGCCCAGGCGAGGTGGTGAGGTGAGGTGAGGTCGCGCGCGGTTTTAAATTGCCCGCCCGCCCTTCTCGCCGTAGTTTTCATCAGTGATACAGTACCGAGCGTCAGGGCTGCTGCCTGTGGACATGGGCTCCGGCGGCCTCAAGTACCGAGCTGGTCTCTGCCTCATCGTCGCCGTCGTGCTGATTTGGGTCATCTCCGCCGAGGTCACGCAGGTGTGTGTGCTGTCGATTCTGTAATCGTTAGTATCAGTGCTCCTCTCTTTACTTGTTGATTTTGATTGGTTGGGGGTTCTTGGATCTTGGCTTGGGATGCATACTTGCTTATTGGATTGCTTCGTTTCGTTTTGTGGGTAAATGCTCGCTCTGCTTATCAGATTATTCTGTTGGACCGCCTTGGCGGTGTTGTTCTGCATCTCGATTTTTTATAAACGTTAAGTGCAGCGTTGCCTGTAATAGAAAAATTCTCAGGGGAACCATCATTCTGTCTTAAAAAGAACACCTGGCATCATTCTGAATCCAGCAGAGACCTCACCACTGGACATTATTTATATATATACCATAAAAGAACCAAAGAACAGTCAATTTTTGCTAAGTTTGGAGCTAATGCTCCCAAAATTGCATGTATGGTGCTCATATGGATATCCGTCAAATCTGCTGTTAATGGTTTAACGACTTGTACCTTCCTGTCGTCAGTCTTAAGTGCTTAGCTTGTTCATGTAAGTTATGTCAAAGTATAATCATGTGGTGGTTGTCACAGTTCATCTGTGGCTGCTTGGGGGTGGTTGTGATATCCTTGATCACCTACAATACATGATTAAATTAAAGGAGATTTTGATGTTACAATTAGAGGGTACCGTTAATAGAATTTCGTCATCCCCATGACTGCAAAACACCTCAACTTCTAGTTCTTGCGAAATATATTAATTTTTCGTTTTGAACTAAATTCTTGTGCAGGGGATATTCACAAAGTACAAACATCCATTTGCAATTACTTACTTGGGGGCCTCCCTTATGGTCATATACCTCCCTTTGTCATTTCTAAAAGACTTCATATACAACTCAATGAGACGGCAATCTGGAAACGCTAGTGCTCTAAAAAATTGCAAGCAAGTCTTCCTTTTGGTGGTAGTGCCCCTTTGAAGAATGGTGAATTTCAGAAGATGTTGGAAATGGAATCACAGAAAACTATAGTGATAAATTGCACTGATGTCAGCATTCCAGAAGTAGAAGAGACAAAACCACTCATATACGGAATCACTGAAATGAATGATGGCGTTTTGAAGGACAAGCAACTTTCCACTAAAGAGATTGCAACTTATGGATTGTATCTTTGCCCCTTATGGTTTGTGACAGAGGTAATTTTAGATCGACTTTTCATTTTAATTTGTAATTCCAGGGGACTTGAAATGTTCATGTGATACTATTGACATCTGTTCTCTACTATTCACATATGTTTTTGAAAGCCTAAATTTCAATCATAAATTCAAGCTTCTATTGGTAATGGTAACTCATTTTTCTTACGCTGAATGAATGCAGTATTTATCGAATGCAGCGCTTGCAAGAACTAGTGTTGCCAGTACCACCGTACTATCTTCAACATCAGGACTCTTCACTCTTTTCATTGGTGTTTTACTTGGCCAAGACTCCATAAATGCTGCAAAAGTTATTGCTGTCTTCATTAGCATGGCTGGCGTTGTAATGACAGCTATGGGCCAGACTTGGGCATCTGATGAATCAGAAGTAGGCAAATCTGGGTGAGTGATTTATTACTCTAGGCCTTTACTCTTTTTATACTCTGATAATTGCAGTGGCCCATGATTGCATGATGATGTATAACATTGGACTTAATTTACAGTTCTTGTAAAATCCTTGGCCTTGCTTACAAATAGTAGCTTTCAGTTAGTTGGCTTGACTTGTTTCTTGTGTTAAAAACAAATCAAAACATGACTTGATAGTGACGACATTAGACAAAAGCAAATTTCAACTTTGGGGATGAAAATTCATTGCCTTTTTTCAACTGTATTTCCCTGCTGCTGATATGTAAGCTTTACAATTGCAGTGCTACACAGAGGACTCTTTTAGGTGATATGTTTGGTCTTATGTCAGCAATCGCATATGGTCTGTTTACTGGTAGGTTGTTTTACTTTGTTTATTTGCAGTTGATCTCAAGGAATTCAGCCCCTAATTGTTTCAATATTATTTCAGTGCTGCTTAAAAAAATTTTATGAGAGGAAGGAGAAAAGGTTGATGTCCAAAAAAACTGTTTGGTTATCTTGGACTTTTACCCTTGTTGCTCTCTGGTGGATTGGTAATATTTTATTTCCCTTTTCCAAATTTATATAACAGAAGTATACAAGTTCGAAATATATAATCACATTCTGGAAATTTCTTAATTGTGCATGCCTTTCATGGTTGGCTTATGTTAAAAATCGTTGTTATTGTGTTTATATTTCAGTCTGGCCATTAACCGCACTAGGCATTGAGCCAAAGTTTTCGATGCCCCACTCAGCTAAAGTGGATGAAGTGGTGGTGGCAAATAGCCTAATCGGAAGTGTACTATCAGACTACTTCTGGTACGTGTTAAAGAAGGCTAATATCTTTTATATTATTATAACTGCATACTCGGGGTAACTCTGACTGTGGAACTTGTGGTCAGGGCTCTTTCTGTTGTTTGGACTACTCCCTTGGTGGCCACCCTTGGCATGTCTCTCACAATTCCAATAGCAATGGTTGCTGATATGATCGTTCATGGCCGTCACTATTCAGCAGTATATATTTTTGGTTCTGTCCAGGTACGAGTATCGGGCACCGCAGTATTTTTCAATCTTGATTTATATCAAATATTTACCATCTTACAACAACAACCAATTTGAATGCTTTGAAGGTTTTGTTCTGACATAGCCTTATGTTGTTAACTCATTATTTGCATCACCATGTTCAATTATGTGTTCTCTTCAGCATTCCAGCTCACCGTTGCATACATTTCATTCTGTTTAACCCTGTGAGCTTTCTTCCTTTGCAGGTATTTTCAGGCTTTGTTATTGCGAACCTCGCAGATCGCTTTTCACGTTCTCTAGGGCTATTATAGTTTCATATAAAACAAAACAGGTCCTTATTAGAGTGTACATCTGGAAGTTCAATCTCGGGATGGTTAGACAAATACTTCAGAAAACGTGGATCGGGAAACATGGGTTCTTTTCCCTTTGCTCCTCTGAATATAGGGGCAGTGAATTTTGCCGTGGTGAATAGTGAAAGCCAGCAGTTGATGAAGAAAACATATGTCGTAGCAGCCCTTTGCAACTGTAAATTCTCTTACTACATATTGCACGACAGTGTAAACTGCCGTCGTTCTCGGCCATGTCCACAGGCTTGCACGCTTGTAAATTTGCAATGGCCCTTTATTCCTTGACCCGTGTCATGCTCATGGCAATTGCATATACAAAGTTGTATGGGGAAAGGAAACACTGGATATATGGTTGGAACACGAACAAAGAATGAATTAGAGGCACTTAGCAAAAAAAAAGGAACTACAAGTTGCAGAAAATTGAATGGGCAAGTTGTACAAGTTTTGCCATATACAAACACAAGTGTTGGACAATGAAAAGCCAGCTTTTAAAAAAAAAAAAAAAATTGAAAAGTGAAAGTGACTTACTGTGCAAGCAACGACAAAGTCAATGGTGACACGTGTGCATTCTGCTAGCAGCTTGGCGAGCAACCAAAGTCAGCTCCCTCTCATTGTTGCCTTGTCGAAGCGAGACTCGATAGACGGCGAAGGTGGCAGTCTGTCCGGGGTCGCGCAGCAGCGGGCGGGTGACCCTGTCGACCTCGGCCACCTCAAAGCCATGCTCTCGCAGCACGTCCATGCAATCGAGCATGCTGTCACGCACCTCGCTCGCCGCCCACCCCACGGTGCCACCGCCGCAGCCGTCCTCGTCGTCCTCGTCATCGTCCGTCCACCACATCTCCCGCAGCGTGGCGGCCATCGCCGGCATGTCCTCAGGATCATAGAACACGTCGGACAAGAGCACGACGCCCACCCTCTCCTCGTCGTCCTCGAGCTGGAGCCGATCGCCCCACCGGAGCTCGCGCACGATGGCGCGCGCGGCGCCCAGCCCGTTGGCGTCCGCGTTGGCCCTGAGGCCCGGCAGCAGCGCGGCCACGTCCGTGAGCACGCACCGCGCGGCGCCGAGGCAGGACACGGCCGCGATGCCCGGGAGCCCCGTCCCGCCGGCGCCGAGCTCCACGACAGTGGCGCCAAGGAGGCTGCGCCTTGCACCGGAGTCCGCGGCGAGGTGCGCGGTGAGCACCAGGAAGAGTCCCACAGCCAGGAGCCCGTGAGGACGCGGCCGGTGGCCGGGTCGCTCGTGCCCTCGCGCTCCACCACGGCCAGCACGTCCCCGGCCACGGCTACGTGCAGGACCTGCGGGCGCAGCACGTCCATGTCCATCCCCGCGCGCGGCTGGACGGCTGCCTACGTGCCGGCACGCGGCCCCTCTTATCTGGTTGCCGCCGGAGGCTCCTGCTCCAGTTCAGGTCTCTGTCGTCGGTGGCAGGTGTAGGGAGGGGCTACTTGCGACGTCGATAGTGTTATTGTTTGAGCGATGGCGGTTTGTGTCGTGAAACACGTCGACGTTATCTTCTCCGATGAAGCGCAAACATGAAACATATATATAATCCTGCTAAGTTCCACATTCAAATAGATTTTTTTTTTAGAATTCTAGAGCCTTATGCCCCTGCCTTTAGCATTACCAAAGACAAAAGTATATCAGTTTTACAGCACTTGGGTGGGTAACACCCTTCTCTCTCAAACCGCTCCCAAGAGAGAGTTTCTAGTCCACCTCTCAAAGTTTAGTAACACAAAGATTACAGAAATCAAAACGAATATTTAGACTAGATGAGTATTCTCCAGCTTCGTCCACTTCCTCTCACGTCCTTCAGGTTCAGATCCAGTGGTTCCATTGAACTTCACCACGACTTCCATCGGTAGCTCCACCATCTTGTCAACATCAGCATTCTGAAATAGGAACAGATCATTCAAATAGATTAGGATTAGGATTTTTTTTTTTTCTCCTCTTCCTTCTAGGTTTGAGTCGATATGTTTTATAAGTATACAGCAAGTTTAGTCTGGTCCTGCATTGCGCAATTAGTCAATTTGTTGGTATCATTCGTTCTTACCGACCGACTGAACATATTCGTTAACCTTTTCTTTTTCTTTTAGCCAAAAGGGTAGGGTGGTTCGGTTCGAACAAATTCCTTGGGCCGTTGGGCGCTAAAGCCTGGGACCGGAGCCCATGGGGCAAAGAGCGGATAGCCCACGGGGTAGCAGCATCTCTGTTGTCAGCCCACGGTGTACCTGTTCGTGAGTACCCAAAAGGCCCGGATATATAGCATTCTCAGGGCCGAAAAGGAAAGGAACGTGTGGCTCGGCCCGTTTACTCCAAAGGCCGGCCTAGCCTAAATAACCGGACCGAAGTGCTAAAGAAAGTGCAAATACATACGTATACTTGCGTTTTTCGTCAGTAACGTGTCAGGTTAGGATTCAGCAGCCTGCAGCCGTGACACGTGATTAGCCGGCCATGCGCGTACTAATCGAGTTTGTCGCTGAGATCGATCAGATGAAGAAGTGGACAAGTTGCTTTTCGCCCAAATGCAGAACCCTAGCGGGCCCACTCACTTTTGCAAGGCCCACAACAGGACTGGACTGCTGAGACCATCAGTGAGCACAGTTGTGTTGTTATTCACTTAATTCAGATTCCTGCTGCTAATTATCATTAGCGTACTTGTGGTTCCAGTGCTGATGATTCCGTCAGGCAATGGCCAACAGAAAGACAGAGATGGAGACCAAACATCATGGCCGGGCCCGTTGCAACTTGCTAGACGGCCGCAGGAGCTGCGTCGCCGTCGTCTGCGCCGATTCGCTGACGTTGCCTGCTGCTGCTGGTACAAGTCCGAACTCCTTATGGAGGGATGCATGCTCCTAACAAGTAATAAGGATCTCAGTAAACACATTGGTAAATAGTAGAACCATCATGAAAATTACTCGCTCCCCCATTCCGTTAGCCATACAACAACAAACAAAGATTGCATACTCATCTAGTTGCAAACGCAACACACATGCACGAGAGAATCGAACCCACATTGACAAGACCTGACACCTTATGGTTCAGATTAGTTGAGGCTAATTATATGAAGGTGAAAAGCTTTTATGACTCTACATACATGGGCTCCTCACAATTCTGGAGAGACCTACATAAGCTCAAACACCTACACAAGTGGGGGGCAAAATATAATATTCACAGAGGAGACAGAGTCGAATGCTGTGCATGCAAGACCTCCACGGGCCGGCCGGCAGCACGAAGTACGGACGCACAATGTGAATGTTGAGTATAAATTTGTTTAAAGAAGAATGGACACCGAAAGTGCCAATTTCACTTAACGTGTAAATGAATCAGAGGGTACATTTATACATAATACATTAATACCTAAGCCGCTAGTACGTACTCCTACTTCATGTTTGTGGTGCTGGTGCGCGCTTGCGATGTGTCCTGTCTCTGAGCGTCAAGGAGACAACATCCCAACTTGCACACACACGGGGCCTGGGTAAAATCCCTCCTCTGCCTTTTTTTGGCAATTCTTCGCGACCGCATCCATAGGAGTCTGGTGTCCGTTCCGTACGCCACGTCGGAAGACCGCCCCCGCCTCTCAGCGGGTGTGGAGGGCGCGCGGGTAAGCTATGGCTGGCAGTGAGAAAAGGAGAGGAGAGCCGGTGCCGATTGGTTGCTAACGGCTGGCTGGAGGTGTCTGGTAATGCGTCGGGCACGGTGCTTTCATTGCAAATGGAGAAGCCTTCAAAGATGTGCCCCCGCTATCCACATCTAATTCCTAGTAGGAGATCCGCTAGGCTCACTCCCACCACTTTCTTACATTTGGCCTTTCATGACTCCACTATCTTGGTCGGGCCCCTGTTGCAACTTGCCAGACCGGTCGCAGGAGCTGCATCGTCGTCGTCTGCACCGATTCGCTAAGTCTGAACTCAAGTCTTATGGATGGATGGATGCATGTTCCAAATAAGTGATAGGGATCTCAATAAACACATTGGTGAATAGTAGAACCATCATAAAAATTACTCGCTCCCCCATTCCATTAGCCATACAGCAACAAACAAAGATCGCATACTCATCTAATTACAAACGCAACACATGCACGAGAGAATCGAACCCACATTGATAAGAGACCTGCCGCCTTATGGTTCAGATTCGTTGAGGCTAAATATATGAAGGGGAAAAGCTTTCATGACTCTACCTGCATGGGCTCCTCACAATTCTGGAGAGGCCTACATAAGGTCAAACATCTATATAAGTGGGGTCCAGAATATAATATTCACAAAGGGGACAGAGTTTGCTTCCGTGCATGCGAGACTTGCACGGGCCGATCGGCAGCACGGAGTACGGACGTACAACGTACACGTTGAGTATAAATTAATTTGTTTAAAGAAGAATGGGCACCGAAAGTGCCAATTTCACTTGACATGTGAATGAATGAGAGGGCACATTTATAGATAATACCTAAGCCGCTAGTACGTACTCCTACTTCATATTTGTGGTGCTGGTGCGCGCTTCTGATTTGTCCTATGTCTCGGCATCAAGGAGATAGCATTCCAACTTGCACACACACGGGCCCTAGATAAAATCTCCCCTCTGCCCTTTTTGGCAATTCATCATGATTGCATCCATTGGAGTCCAGTGTCCGTTCCGTACACCACGTCGGAAGACCGCCCCCGCCTCTCAGTGGGTGTGAGGGCGTGCGGGTAAGCTACGGATGGCGGTGACCAAAACCTATCTGTTATTGGCTTTCGGAGTAAATCTCTGTTGAAAAGAGAGAGGGAGAATCGAACCTGCATGGCGCGCTTGCCTGGACAGCAAGTAGCTGTGATCACATGCATATGCCACGACATGCGTGTGCGTGTAGTTGACCACGAGTCGACCACGAGACAGTGCATGCGTTACGTAATCGCCTGCAGCGTGCTCACTTGTAGTTGACCTCGAGACAGTGCGTGTGCGTGTCCGGCGGCGGCATGTATCGCCCTAGCTGCATGCCCTCTAGCGCAGTACTCGTAGCAGCGACGACGAGATGAGCCGACACGGCTGCGTACGTGCTGGCCAAAGACGTCATGACCCCAGTACGTACACAGCACGTAGTACGTACTTGCCTGAAGAAACACCATCGGTTGGCTGCACGCATGCCTAGTGCACGGTCGACCACCGTACCGATGGACCGCGAGCAAACCTGCGCTGGCCGCGAGGTCTCGCTCACTCAGGCAGCTCCGTCCTCCGGCCGACAGACAGATGCGTGATGAGCCCCGGCCCGTAAAAGAAAACACGACTAGCCAGAATCCCTCCCGTGAACGGGCCGGCCGGTCGGCGACGTTACGTGACATGCGTCTGGACCACGGGCAGGGCCCCATTCGACGTACGTGGACGACGACAGCGCGTAGTACGACCTGACTGACAGGTCAGCTCCTACTACATGCTCCTCCGGCCGGCCGGCCTCTTGCTTGTCCCATACCCATACTGGCATATGCCATGCCATGCAACAGCAAGCAAGGCCCGGCCCGATCGATCCCGGCGGAGATGGAACACGGGACAGCGGCGCCGCGCCGCACAGGATGCCGGCCACGAGGCTGGACCTGCACTGGACGGCGTCCGGCCGGCGGCGACCTGGCCGGGGCAGCATGGCATGGGCGCATGAGGACGAGCGAGCTGAGCTAGGCCAGCCGTGTCTGGCGTTGGACGCGGCGCAGGTGATGACCCGTCCCGGAAGCAACACCTTCCTCTTTCCCTCACGCAAGCGCGGCGTCGTGCCGCTTTACCTGAGTACCTGATCGACCGGGCCGGGGGCCGGGGCAGGGGATCCTCTGCGCGCGGCCGCGGTGGCGGGCCGGCCGTCCGGCGTCAACATCGTGCGCTAGGACGCACACGAGTCGTGAAGGCCATCATGCTACGCTACGTTTGCTCGATCGGTGAGACGGTGACGTTCTTCTCGACCGGAAACTTTCATAACTGTGGAGTGTGTGAGTCGTCCACGTTTTGAAAGGCACGGAGTACTTGTTCGATGGCCGGTACTGTACCGTGGCCGGCCGGCTGCAGAGCGCGTCATTAAGCATCGATCGGCGTCATCAGGAGCTTTGTGCTATCCCTCTCGTACGTTCCTGGTAGGTCAGTCGGCATCGTCTACCTGCCTCCATCCTGCATATATGTGCATGCTGTACACTGTACGCTGTACCTGACCAAGAGTGAAGACTCCAGCAGAAATGCCGGAGACACCACACCACACTAGTCACCAGGCCATGCACAGCAACGTATAGTCAGTCCATAACCGTAGGATCGAGCCGGCTGGCCGGCGGTCCCTAGCTCGACCTTGTTCGTATCGTGTTCGTACGGGGTACGTGCCCTACACCTATATACTCCGTCCTACGCCTACGGAAGAGCCGCACAGGGATAGCTAGGGACCGGAAAAGATGCGTGATGCTGCACATCATGCACGTACGTACGTACGTCGCGGGTCCGTCTCTCTCGCTCGCGTCGTAGCAGCCACAGCCACAGGTGACAGACTCTGCATGGACACGGCAATAAAGCTAGCGTAGCATCGTCCCGGCCCGGGGGCAAAGGTTTAGCGAGGGCAGAAAAAGACCCCTGTCCTCCTCTGCCGCTGCCGCTGCCGCTGCCGCTGCGACTGCGAGGCTAGAGCTTGATGAGCCTGCGACGATCCGTCCAGGTCCAGGTCCGGTAGCCATCCATCCATCCGTCCGTCCGTCCGTCGCCGGGCCGGCCGATCCCTTTGGCTTTAATGCAGCCTTTTTGTCCCTTAAAAAGCTACCACCACGCCACCCGCTCCATCCCGCCTTCCTTCTTCGGTCACGCTCGCCTCGCCTCCTCTTGCTCTCGCTCCTCGCTTAGCTTGCCTTGCTTGCTCACCTAGCCAGCTAGCTAGCTTTGTCGTCATGGCGGCGTCCCGCTCGCCCAAGGTCATCGTGAGAGAGGCGGCCGCCGCGTCGACCTGCGTCGTGGACGCCAACACCACGTTCGTGCAGGCCGACCCAACGACGTTCCGCGCGCTCGTGCAGAAGCTCACGGGCGCCGCGCCAGCAGCAGCAGACGGGGCAGCGGAGACGAAGCTGTCGTCGCCGAAGCCGCAGCAGGAAGACGACGCGGCGGCGGTGACCGTGGCACACGCGCCACCGCCACCGCCACCGCCACCGCCGCCGCCGAGGCGGCCGAAGCTGCAGGAGAGGCGGCGCGCGGCGCCGGCCAGGCTGGAGCTGTCCCGGCCGCAGCTGGCGCCATCGCCGTCGTCGTCGCCGTTCTACTACTACCACCACCACGCCCACGGTGCCCACCACCACCACCACGGCGCTCACGTCCACGGGCTGATGCACTCGCCGGTGTCGCCCATGGACGCGTACGCTATGCTGGCGGCGGCGACGTCCGTGTCGCCGTCGCTGTCGTCGTCGTCGTCCATGACGCCGTCGCCACACTCGTCGTCGCCGTCGTGCGGCGGGGGCCAACGGCATGGTGATGATGATAAGCCGAGAGGATGAGGAGCGGGAGGAGAAGGCCATCGCGTCCAAGGGCTTCTACCTGCACGCGTCGCCCCGGGGCGCCGCCGGCGATGGCGCTGACAGGCCCAAGCTGCTGCCGCTGTTCCCCGTCCACTCACCCAGGATCAATGAACTCCGGCGAGGAGCCTAGTTAGTGTGTGTGTGTTAGTCTCCATGTATGCATGTTACATGTACCACCTATATATTTGCGCTAGAATTAGATGATCCATGGGTGCAACGTTGGTACGCTTGTTAATTAGCCGATCTTGTTAGCTGGCTAGGCTTTAATTAGTAGGTCTCTAATTAATCCTCTCTACCACCATATCTGAATCTAGCTAATCACGCGTGAAATGTGTCTCCCCATATCTAATCTTGTGTGGTGGGTCACTAGCAGCTAGCAGGTCAACTTCTGATCCTGGTATTGGAAGGAATGGAGCCCCAATGGCCATGGACTGCAAGCAATTTGCCCAAAAGTGCACGCGCTTTGCACAGGCAAGCTTGTTTGAAGTTTCAACGCGTCCCACGTAGGCGATGGATCGGGTGGATGGCGATGCCATGCCAACGTGTACGTCAAGTTTATTCCTCATTGCCTCTGGGACAAGGACTGGATGATCGATTGAGGCAACATCTTTTATTTTATTTTATTCTTGTTTTGGGCGTATATATAAGAAGAGGGAATATATACAGACAGACAGTGGGGCCGGGCGACATCTGCGTGTGAGGGACCTACCAAATTATCGAGACGAGAGGAATATCGAATAAAGTTTAGTCACGGGCGCCATGCCATGCCGCCGTGCTGCGGCAGAGCGAGCGAGCTCAGCGCAGGATCGATGATGGAGAGAGCCGGCTCACATGATTTGTGTTGGGGGTCGGGCATCTGAATCTGATTGCGCACTCCTTTCGTGTGCATGAGAAGTGAGATCATCAACAGTTAGAGAAGCATGATGAGCCCGCCGTCGTGCACACGCTTGCACGGCTGCACAAGCAAAGCCAACTGAATTCCGAGCCGGGAAGCGGGCATGCATTGCAACCAAGAGGCTTTGTAGCCGTCTTGCGTTTCTTGCCACGTGCGGTTGTATGGACGAACCACCTTTTTTTTTTTTTGAAAGCATGGACGAACCAATTTTAAGTGCTCCTTTGAATCATTCAATTCCTTTTGGGATTGGGCGGATCGAGAGGTCATTAGTTCAATTCCCACTCTATACCCTCCCTCGATTCGAAGGCGAATGGCTGAATCTAAACTTCGCCCTAATATATAGATGCGACGCCGCGTCGGGATGAATAGTGACGCACGTGGCATGTTCGTCATATTCCTCCTCAATCACCTGTGGTCTTCCGGTTCCTCCTCTCTCCCTCCATGTACCCATCTTCCCTTTTCTTCTGCAGCCTTAACCATCGCCGAATAGTCCGCGAACCCTCCCCACACCACCCACTCCCACCCCATCTTGCACTTCCCTAATCCCAATTGGCGAATTTGCTAGGGGCTCCTCATCCTCCCAGCTAGCACCACTTGTATGGTTGTCTCACACCGCTAGCTTGATGGCGGTGGTACCACCTCACTTGTTGCCCCTCAACCCGCCACTATCGTTGGGCTGGCCGTCGCCGTCGCCGGGCCCTTACCTTTCTAAGCTCGTTTCGCCATTTAGCGCCCTTAAAATCTCAAACCGCTCTAGTATTTTGTGGATGTTCATCTTACGAATCGGTTGGTTCGGTTCGAAAACCGAGAGTGAACCGAAAATTATCGAAACCGAATTGCTCGGTTCTCACTTTTTCAAAGAACCGATCGGTCAGAAGTTTTCAGGTAACCGAATTTGCTGAGAAAACGAAGAACCGAACCGATCGGTTTTCGGATAACCATATGCCCAGGGTGAGGTAGCGACGTACATGTGCCAAATAAGAATTTGGATGGACGAACCCGTGGAAACGCCGCAGGGACACGGAGAAACGAACGGAACGTAGGATGCCTCCCTCCCATTGTCAAGTGATCAACAGTCCCAACCGGATTCCCGTGACAAGTTTCAAACTGCTTGGCAGCCCAATTACTGATCGAGCCGGAACGAACGCTAGTGCCTCGTGAAGTCGTCGTGATATTAATTCGGAGCTCAGGTGCGTGCATGCGCGTGTATGTCTGTGCGCGCATGCCCAATAGCTCATGCCTGCCGGTCTGGTCTCTGCTGCCCTGGCTCCGAGTAAATGCATGGACTCACCATCAGCAAACGCATGTACTACCCTGTAGTAAACAGCATCAGCAATTCAGCACTGCTGCATGCCATCGTAAGCATGTACAGTAAGAGTACACAGTACAGCAGCAAGCAACCAGAGGGCCGGTCCGCCGACCAGGATCAGAATTCAGAACCCCCAGAGGCGAAGCAAGCGAGATAGAGATGCTGCTAAGAGGATGGCCTTGGCACTTTTTCTTCGTCATCTACAAATGTAATCCCTGTTTTTCGAGTATTCAAACGGTTAGCTTCACTAGAACTACAAGTAGTACAAGTATCATTGATTGTTCATAGAATACATTTTCGTAGCAAGACTCGCTTAGACATACAAATGTTGATATTCAAACTTGATTTTATGGGAACTTAGAATAATCTATATCCTCTATAAAGATGAATCCCACTAGCCTAATTCTCTAACACTTTCGTGTGCCACGTCATCCACCATACCTTACTACCATCCCACTATTCTCAAGCAAAACCATTGTAGGTGTCCCTTGCACAACCTTCTTCATGTTCAACATAAATATCGTGACAACATGAGGCATTCATCTCCTAATCCTATAGGAATCTTTGTATTATATTGTTTTTAAGATTAGGGACGAGGGAGTATCTATCAATGCATGGCATGGGCTGGACTGCTGGCGCCTGGCGCTGTCCATTTGGCAGGCCGGCAGGTGCGCTGCTGGCGATGCCCATGCCATGCATGGAGTTGGGCCGAGTTGACCTCGTAAGCAGTTATGGCGTGGGGGCTGAGGTGGGTGGTAGCCTCTGGGCTCTGGTATGTAGGGTACTGCAGCGACTACCGGGCTATTCTGGCTACTGCTGTTGCGAGCCTGCGACGGCGGGTGTGTTTAGAGCCCAGATTTCCTCCCAAATTTCACTGTGTAAAAGAAGATTCCTCGTCACATCAAAATGTGCACGTGTATCTTCAAATTTAAATGTAGGTAAAAAATAAACTAATTACACAGTTTAGATGTACATTGCGAGACGATTCTTTTGAGCTGAGTTACGCCACTGTAGGATAATATTTATCACTAACAAACGAAACATCTTCAATGTACGATGTGACATACATGTCCCATCGGTGCAAAATTTGGACCAAAATTTGGGGTGCTAAACACACCCGGCGTAACTGTAAACAGTGTAATCTAGTTCACGCCTGGCCACAGTGGTCTGGTGTTCCGCTGTGGAGCAGCTTATTTCGCTGTCAAAAGGTGATGATGCAGCAGTGGCATTCAGCATTCTGATACCGCATGAAATGGCCACACTGAGACACTTCAAATTTAGGTGGTCTCAGCAAAAATGTTTAAGCGCAAAATTGTCATAAAATATGTACTGTATACATACCCAATCTCGGATATTGGGCCTCAGCAGTGAAAGATTTTAAATTTGATTCAACTTTAGGTGGTCTCAGCAGCTACGTTAAAGTACACAGGCTACTCCTGGTCTCCTACAGTATAGCTGCAACAGCTTATACTGCCGACCAGTTCACGCCTGGCCACAGTGGTCTGGTGATCTGGTCCAAGCTGCAATTGCTTCACAGTGAAGTGCTGCTGATCCTCTGACAAGGCATCCAATGACCACACTGAGCAATTTTTAGTTTGGGCACAAGGGAAAGAAGACATGCCTTCAAGAACAAGATTTGAAACTCTTGGCGCCTATAGAAAATTCAGTTTCTTCTGTTCTGACAGTATTTGCAAATTGTAATGATAAATGGGGGCTGACAGTAAACACAAGGGCATAAGAGAAGCTCCCCTGGAATATTGGATTAACTTAACATCTGCTATTTCCTATGATTCTGTCCTATATACTAACATACAAAGGAACATTTTATTAGCGCTACAGCTACTGCAGCTTACAGCAGTTTCTTTTTTTATTACAACGGGTATCCCGGAAAATTTTTGTACAATTTGACTACATGCTCGCTGCTCACTTGGATAGGGCAAAATTCTGCTACCAACCCTCTAAGCAAAGGCAAAGGTCCATCTTCCAAAATATTGCAGGTCTTTGAAAATGCAATGACCTTAACTGACAGAGGTGCAAATAGACGGTTGAGAATAGAGACCATTTATGGGGTTCATGAATGGCTGTGGCCGCCTTCGACGTTTTTGAAACGACTGTAAATCCCTCTGTATCCTTCAGACCCTTAGGCGCCTCTGTGACCTTCTCTTGTTTATCTGAATCTTTGCGACCAGAAGCATTCTTGCCTAAGTTGGTGCTCTGTTCATTACTAGCTTCATCTGATCCACTTGGCTTCCTCTCTGGTTCAGCTTGGGCAGAACCTAAACTGTCATGCACTGACTTCACAATGAAACTGAGCAAAATTTGCCTTGCAAGTTCCGTTTTGTATGAATTTCCCACGATGTCTTTCCCTCTGTTTTCCTTTCCTTTACCTGAAACGACTTTCTCAACTTGGCCTGCCTTTTCTGTGGAAGGTGTTTCAGCCTTTACTTCATCTGTGGTCTGTGATGCAACATCCACATCAGAATTGGTCACAGGATTAGCAGGACTTGGTTCCCTGTCAGCCACATCGGATTGTTGTGAAGTTTTTCCAGGCACAAATTCAGCAGCATGGGGATTCATGGTTGTGGGCGAGTAGCTACCCCTTACAATAGTGCTCTGGCTGTGCGTGTAACCTTGTTTCCTTTGGAAGGAATGTCCAGTGCGATAGTACAAGGTGGATCGAGGACCACGAGGCACTCTAGTATCAATGGCATGAGGGAGAATCTCAATTGCCTGACTTGGTATTGCCTGAAGAACAGCACTGGCATCATATATTGCCACCGTACTATATGGGTGGGACATTGATAACAGTGATCCTGGATTGAACGGAGGAGCCGAAGCTGACAGTTTGCTTCCAGATGCTTTCTTAGATGCAGATGGGCTTTCATCACTGTTGCTGTCAGTAGGTATTTCTACATGACTCTCTAAGGCCTGCTGACTTGAAAGGACCTCTTTGCTACTGTCTTCACTTGGCTTTTCTTTCTCTTTTTCTGTAAACTTTTGATCTTCTTCCTCGGTTGACAATGTTAGATCAATATCACGTCCATTATCCTTCTCCTTTGCTTCCTTCTTCTCCAAAATTGGTTTCAATACTGTGCCAGGGGGCGAAACAGCCACATCTTTGTATGATATAAACTTGGAAGCAATGCTGGCTGGCCTATTAATTCCTGTTGGCTTTGTATGTTGTTCTGCTTTTTAGTGCTACCATTGCAAGACTTATCTTCAGCAATGCTGGAATCCCCATTCAACTTGTCGGTTTTTAAAAAGCTACCAAATGAAATCTGGCTAGGAGCACTTACAGCATCTTCTTTGTCTCCTTTTTGTTTGAGGCTGTAAACCAGTCCTTTGCACAGAACCTGTATGACCATCTTCAAAACGATCAACCATTAATTTCATAAGAGCTGGTTTCCTGCGACTGCTTTTCTTCCTTACATTTGCAGATCTTCCTCTCATACTGGCTGCCTGCCACCCTTCATCAGAATATTCTTCTGGTGATAAAACATCAGATTGCTTCTGCTCGTCATGGGCAGCATAATTTTCTTCTAATACAGCAGGAGGATGCACATCCAGTTTTTCTTCTAATCCACTGTCTTTGCTTGCTTCAAGAGGAGATCCTGAATCATGCTGGAAATTCTCCTTCTCTTCAACTGATTCACCATGATGAGCTCTGATATTATTCTGCATTTAAATACTATATGTCATGAAAAGGAAAGCGAGAAGCAACAGGTGAAAATCAGAGGCTCCCCATAATGCTTTGGGCAACAGCAGCACTTTGAAGTAAGAGTTTACACAAGAAAGAAGAAATGAATAACAAAATTTTTGCCTCTAGATGGATTATAACATGAGAATGCATAACCTTTTCTTTCCAAAAGGAGGAAGGAGGTTTGAACCCACAGCCACCACCCCTCCCATCTTACCACACACACACACACACACAGCATGGAAATTATTGTTCCAAAACTGTTGGCATATATCATATACTTTGTTTTGTTATGTACTGTACCGCAACCCTCTGTTGAGTCAGAGTAGTTGCTTGTAAGGGACTGGTTCTTGTTCTATCTTTAATACAAAGATAGAGCTCATCTGCATTGTTGTAGACAGAAAAAGAAAAAAGAAAAAAAGATGTATTCACCTTTGCCCGCCTGCACTTCCTTTGCATATCCCTTTCTTTTCTTTCCTGGTCTGGGCTTATGAAGTCAAGAAGATCTGATACACTGGAAAGATAGATGTTTCAATCTAAATTTAAATATTTAGAAACGAAACTTCTAAGATTATTCGTAGTTTCATACCTAAGATGTCCTTTTACTTGCAATAGATGAATCAGGTTTTGGCATGCCTCTTCGAGCAGCCTCTTGTTGTTCTAATGCTTTTGACTCAAAATATTCTAGCCATGCAGCAGCATCCTGCAGCAAAAAATAAGGTGTTAATTCAAGAGAACATCGGAGTATATATCCTATATTTTTGTATGCTCTGAGAGGAAAAGAACCTGAGTTCGAGGTCATCTTGCCCTAGTTTCTCCTGAAGTATCTGCAAGGTTGTTTGTTCATGTTGCACGCTTAGGGAGTACGCGTCCATCATTGAAAGGGCTATGGCTATGGCATGATAGCTTGCAGCAGTCTGATTGATTGAAAAAATGCTTGTTAGTTCATAGTAAGTATTTAAATCACAGGACCTAATTCTTTATCATATTATTCAATGAATTATAACTCAGATGTGTACATGCTCTATGACAAGGATTGTATGCTTATAATATATTTCACTGAACCATACATTAACATTAATAACTTACAAAAAAAAACTGATGCAACAATACAAAGTAAGCAATATAGTTTCGAAACCTTGGGACACAGAATACTATAAGATTTTTTATATCGAGAAACATTAACATATTTGTAACGAGACATGACCTTTGAGGATTTGGAATATAGACATTGGGTTTGCATGTGCTAATTGCTATGAGGTGAGAGCTATAGCAAAGTTAGATTGTGCATCAACTGTATGCCTATTAGTGATAACGTTATACCAGAGGTGTCTTATATATGTATTGTTATATGAGAGAAAAGAATATGTATTGTTATATAAGACGTGCATTCGGTACTGTTATGCAATTCTGGAGAAAGAGAAATATTAAAGTGATAGATTTCTTCTAGTAATGTAGTTTAGACACACTACTACATATATCGAAAAAGTTGTTTGAGTAAAGATTGGAATTTGATGTATATTGACCATTTCCATGAGAAACCCTATCACTATTTTATGTGAAATCCTTTTGACGGGTTCATGGAAATATGTAAGCATGGAATGCCCAAATTTACACCTTAGAAGTTCTTTAGTGTGCAAAGGTATCAAATGGCCACAATCCTACAACACATTGGAAATAAAGAATAACTCCTTTTTACCTGGATGTGATCAGCTCCTAGCAACCTCTTGTTGCACTTCAGGGCTTCATGCAAGTATCGAAGAGCAACATGAACATTTCCCATGCCTTCTTCCATCATAGCCACATTTATGTAGGTGGCAGCTGAATTCGGTGTGAAAGCCCACACGAAAAACTGAAGCAGATATAGCGCACGGTTGACATACCTTCAGGGTTAAGACACAATTAGGTACAGAAGGAATCTATATAGAACACAAATGATAGAAGTTGGATTACAAGTGTGATAGTTGAAAGTTGAAAGCTATCTAGCAAACACAGTCTCCACAGAATCTCTCTCTCTCTCTTTATTTAACATGTGTAGACACAAGTAGTCAAGCACCAGTCACATGCCATAAGACAAAGCTGCAGGGTTCATGTCAGTATGTATGCTTGCTTAACGCATATGATGGCTAGATATAAACTAGCACCATGGTAGACTGGTTTCAAGTGATGCCACCAACTCATGCTTCAACAAAGAAACACCTATAACCACACTTACTTTAGAGCCATTTCAATGTGTTGAAGGCGGTAGTAGAAGACAGATAAATCCCCATAACTCTTCATAGTTTCTGGATGATCAAGACCAAGCTCCCTTTCGTTGATATCAAGTGCCTTCTGTTGATATACAGTTGCCTACCAAAAAAATAATAAGTAAATGAGAATCTAAAACTGCCACGTAAGGCTATTAGATAGGTCACAATGTTGTGAAGAAAACAACTGCTAGTTTGATTGATGGAACTGCTATCAACAACAAACTTGACAGCTTAATGTATTCATACTTTGATATTACTATTGAGTTTTTTTTAGCAAAAATTGGTTCAAGTAAACTTGCACATCCATTGGATACAATACAGTGAACCTTCACCAAATTCTTGGAGTACCTGATTAAAATCTCCAGTATGATACAGCACCACAGCAAGAAGGCTATATGCATTAGCTGTCAGTCGATGGTATGGACCACAAACAGCTATAATTTTGGACAATGCCTTCAGTAAGGAAAAAACACACAAGCTTATTTAGTAAATAAATAATTTCGCTAAACAAAATGTGGACATTATTTTAGCACAGTAGCTAATAATGAAAGAGACAAAAGTTGATCATATGCACCTTTGTTCCATAGCTCACAGCATCATCTAATTTTCCTTTATCCAATGCCATCTTCGATGATTCCAGCAAGTTTCGCCATCCATAGATGAGTAAACCACGTGCTGAAAAAGAACACACCAAAAAAACAATGGAATCGATAATTTATTCGAGAGACAGACAATAAGCAGTTTCTTAAGTTTCAGTAATGCACTACCTTGCATACAGGAACAATGCTGACAATGTCAGACTTGTCGAATGGGTTAGGGCTATTCATATCATAATCTCTTGCAACTAACTCCAGTCCAACCTGAGCAACAAACCACATTAGTATGCTATGCTTGTTTGGAATAGAGACTATGAATGTTCCCATAATTCACTACACTGCCCATACCTTGCTGCAAGACCTCTAAGAATGATAAATTTCCGTAAGTGTGCAAATTCATCTTTCAGTTTCCAGCAGAATCTTTTTGAAAGGAAGCTCTCTACCCATTTCAATTGCAAATTATAGTCAATATGGGCATCCGTGTCAGCACCATTTTCAAGTCTGGGAGATCCAAGTAAAATGTTTAGAGTTTCAGCTATAGCTGCAGACATATTTTGCATGTCATCAACAGCAGCAATAACAGCTCGGATGATGTGCTTAAAGGATCTTATAACCATTTCATGAATGCATATAGACTGGATGTGTGGGAGCTTCTCTGCTAGCTCTACCTGATTAATTTAAAGAAACAATGTCAGATTATTATGCAACTTTGCCCAAAACATAGTGGGAAAAACATTTAAGTATAAAATTTACACCCACCACACGCCCTAAAGAGGACATATTAAGTCCCCTTGTATGCATGAAATCGGTCATGGTTCTTCCATCCACGGGAGAAAGCTCAAGGGATGCAAAATCAGCCACCTGTGATGCATTCCAAGGGAAAAAAAATGAACTAAGCACTAGAAGAATAAAACATCCCAAGATCATATATGCTAACCAATGACTACTCTAAAAAATATTGAGTAAACTAACTCAACATCCAGTACAATAACACGAGTTTTTTTATAGGGTAATTAAAGAACAAATCAGGACAAGATAACTGAAGTAGCGATGTTGCTACAAGTGAGTCAAAACTTTGGAGAAATTTACCAAATATTAGACAAGGCTTACCAGCTTTGGAAGTGCAGTATCATCATAGAAATCATGGGCCATCTTTGTCAGCTCATCGAGGGACTGGATCAAAAATGATAAAATGAGGAAACGAAATAACAAAGGTTAACCAACATGTTACATCACAGACTTTAACACAAGACTTCTGATAAAAGGAAAAAAAAGTTGTAGAATAAATTGCTTGCTATGTTGATCCAAACTGAATTTGCATTAAAAACCTCATCAAAACATAAATAAACTTTTCATGTCAGAACATATCATTGATTGTGTTTGAATGCTCTAAAATAAATGGCTTTAAAATTAATGAAATGGTTTTCAAAATTCTAAAATAACTCTGTGAACTTGCTTCTTTTTAAAGAACTATGGTATGGGCGGCCCCTAATGTTCTAGATATTAACAATAGTAGAATAGAAATAATGTACAAGCATTGTTAGAGAGAATTTACAAGACAATCAGAATTTTTACTTCTAACCATATTAAAATAAAATTTCTGATAGACTGAAATTGCATAATTAAACCACCTTTTCATGAAGGTCAGCTCCCAAACTCTTCAAGCGAGAGAAAGCATCCTCTGACATTAACTGGCTTATATCAGCCCCTTATTCGCTTCACCAACAGCAATCTTATCTGATACCGTACCATTCAGTGACGAGCAGTTACTGTTGCATTCTTCCTTCTCAGAACTGGAGCCTTCAATGTTGCATTCTTTCTTTTTAATTTTCCTTAATTGTTCAAAATGCTTTCCAAGACCTTTGACAGCTGGTTCTTTGTCAGCCTTTGTTGCATTTCCTTTACCATTCTCAGATGCTGGAGAATCCTTTTTCTGCAACTGTTGCAGCCAGGAGGACCCAAGTTCCCATCTGATAGTTCTAGAATTTATGCTTGGCATGCTATCCAACTTTATCAAGCTGTCCTCGAGTACTTTTACGTGCCAGTTTCCTTGCAGGGTTACTAGCATGAGACTTTGGGCTAGGGTGCTGGTTACTAACAACAGTTTCTGGATGGATAACTTTTCGAGTGGTATCCTTAGACTGGAAATAGAAAAGAAGGAAAAGGTGCCGTTAATAGAATGATATTGAGTATTTCAGAAAAGAAAACTTAATGTGTATTAAAGCAACATTTTTCTCTAGGATGAGTAAACAGATCACAGAAGTCATTATTAAGCAAGTAAAATTACATGAGAGTACATATCAAACCTGTTAACATTCAAGGCATTAGAACCTCCATCCGGATGGTCATGTACATCAATGTTCAGCATTCCATCAAAATCATCAGAAATGTCATTTGATTGTTTAACATCATTATTGTCCTTCGCACGTCCAGAAACCTTCACAGTTGCCGTATATCCACAATGCTTGACAATCACCACCCCGAGTGTCGAAGAATCCTGGGTGAAAATATATGTTTAAAGATATTGGATTTTGATTTTAATCCCCTAAAATGGGATAGGGTAAAAGTGGAAAGTGCAAGGTATCACCTTAACAACAACGTTTTCATCAGAAGTTAAACCTTTCAGAAGATTCCTTTGTGCAATATCCATAGCACCTGTTTGACAGAAGGCAACGCCATCAACCTTGTCCTCCGCTTTTGAACTAGCATCAGCCTCATCCTTCTTCACAGTTATGTTCATGTCCCCGATACGTTCCTCAAATACGTTTGAACCATGCATACCACTACGTGGACCAATTGAGTTCATAGACTGATCAATGAGTCGCCTTATTGTTGATGCAGCTCTAAAAATTGCTGTATCTACAAACAGATTGTGTAAAGAAAAGCTTTCCGGTCTCTGATCACTCGTTCTTCCTCAGTTTTGCATGGCATTCTAGCCAAAACAGAAAACTCTCTTGACCACCGTCTGCGGTCATATTTTCCATCACGCCCACAGCCACCCCCATTTCCACCCCAATTCTCATCCTCGACTGGCAATGCTGGGCACTTTGTGGCGGAGAGTCGACATATATTGGAGGAATAAGCCATGTGTTTGCACGGAATCCATAGGGCAAATTCCCAAACTGCAGTTGCAGAAAAGGTTATTCTCACCAAAAGTTCTCGAAATACATCATCCAGTTGAATAATCAGTACAAGAAAATAAAAACAATGGCAAAGCATATTTCAGTATTATACCTTGTTGTGATCCACAAAAGCTTTCATCAACGCCTCATACGCCTGTGGAAAATGAATAGTAACTGCCAGTCATATATTTTACCAGGACAGATAAAAAAACATGAAGAGAGCTAACCACAGAGGATAATGGAGATTTAGGATTCAGGGTTACTAACATTAGCAAACGCATTGCTGAGCTGTTGCAGCAGGTCCACCAGGGAGTGGCTAACGTTATGTGGTTTCCCCTGCCAAGTAGAAACCCTTTACTGAAGCAACTACGTGCAGAAGCTTCCCGTTGCAAACCTTCACCTGGGCACAGATAATCCCTTCATTAGGCGCATGCTCACGCCCAAATTGGCTATTGCAACGTTGCAATTCGACTAAAAAAGTGCAAATCATACTACACCAATGCCAACGAGCTCCAATTTTGCTATTGGATTCAAGTGCGTGCTTGAGAACTCACCTCGAGTTCGAAGTAATCGCCTTCCTGAGAAGCGCCATTCGCCTCCTTCCTCCTGATAACTGCAGAAACGACGCACGCACCTCGCGTCAGATTAAGACATGCACAAACCACCAAATGCGGAAACGGAATGCCTCATCGGCGTAGTAGGGAGGAGGATCCTCACAGTGGACGGGCGGGGTGAGATGCGCGAAGGAGAAGAAGTCGTAGAACTCCCCAGCTTCGGCGGCGGCCGGATGGCGGCCATGTCGTGCGCCTCCGATATCGCCGGCGCGGCCTCGCCGCTGGCGACGCCATGGCCCCGGTCGAGGCGGGTGCCGGAGGGGAAGGCGGTGTCGCGGGACGCCCGTGCTTGGACGACTTGTGCTTGGCGGCGCCGTCCCGGGGGCTTGGCGAACGCGGTGGTGCAGGCGAGGATGTCCAGCAGCCGGCGGACGTGCGCCTCCGCCTGCGCCGCCGTCGCGTACTCCTCTGCGAACAAAGCCGTTGGGCTCAATTAGAGTCGACAGGCCCAATTGGATGGTTGTGCAATGCTGAGGTTTGGGCCTTTACTTGGGACCCAAACCTTAATTTGGATTTAGAGCCCATGAGGATACCAAATTGTAGTTTTTTTTTTGAAGGATAGCAAATTGTAGTTGGAAAGGATGATCGTTAGCACACATCTGTATACTCTTCAGAAGTTGATACCGTATCATATCGTATCATTTTTAATTTATCCCTTTATTAAAAACCATGATTTATGCATGATTATTGAGGCCATGAGGATAACTACGATTGATTATAAAGGTATATTTCATAAAAATTATTAAATAAATTAATTAAATTAGAAAAAAACATCAGACTAGTTAAATGAGAAAAAATAATGGATAAATTACATAGATAATCAAAAGTTGAAGCAAACCAATATTCTCTCAAGAAATTTAGGTGTCTAAACAGTGCACAAAACCAAAATTGCATCACCTAAGCCTACTAATTTTGATTGTTTCAGTGGTGTTATGTGAGTGAGAATTAGCTGAAATAAGTCAAAACAAGCTGAAATGGAGTTATAGGTCGAGTCATTAAGTTAGGAATAACACGCATCGTTAGCGTGACTTCAACAGGTGATGCACCACCAGCAGCACCAGGTGGAGTTTATAGAAATGTCAATGCAGCGTGCGTGTCTGAACAGCTAAAAATATATACCCGTGGAGTTAACCAAACTACCAAAGCACCCACCGCAGATTCCAAGAGGCGTCGCTTTGTCTCGTACGAGACAGAATGGGACAAGAACTAGGTCGCCCCTGAGCAAACAAGTGCAACTTGCACTCTGAACTTAGCTGAGCACCAGAGCAGAGCGCCATTGTGTTTCCCATCTACCTCGCGCATGCATTCTGAATTTCATATATTTGCAGTTGGTAGCCTAAACTTACTAACAAATAAAATATTCCACTAGTATATACAAGACACCTCGTTCCTCGCAGTCGTCAGGTGGCAGACGTGACATAGGCCCTGTTTGGGACCGCGATTTTGGAACTCGCGATGCTTATGAGCACACTTTTCTGAAACGCCGCTGTCCAAAAACGCGGCTGTCCAAAAACGCAGCTGTGTTTGGCATCCTAGATTTTTTTACCGGAAAACGAAGGAGAAGCGCCGGGCGGAGCCATGGATGGCCGGAGGCCGAAGTCCCCGACGCCGTCCTCGTCCCCGAAAGTGTGCCCGGGCGCTGCTTGTCCCCGACGCAATCCTCATCCCTCCCGCACCAGCCCCCGTCCCGGCGGCGGCGGCAGCCGCAACGGCGTTCCTTGAAGAAGACCACCACCATGAAGAGCCTCGGAGGGCGGTGTTCCCGCCGAGATCGACGGCGCAGCTCAAGGTCGAGGAGGCGCTACCGCCGGGCTCTATGGCTCGAGGAAGGCGCCGCCCGTGCGGCTCGCCGGCCGGGGCCCGGGCCGGTCCGCCGAGGGGTGGCGTTCCCGGCGGGGAGTGGGGAAGCCGCGCCTGGTCCGCCGCGGTGGGGAGAGAGGGAGGCCGGGCGCGCCGGCGTGGGTCCGGGCCGCGGTGGGAGGTGAGGCCGCGGCGGTCCGCCGATCCAGATCCGCGGTCGGGAGGAGTCGGGGAGAGTCGGGTGGGGTGGAGACGGAGGCTGGGCGGTTCGCCGCGCTTTCCATAACGAGCCCAGGGTCGCTTCTGGAAACGGCGTGTTGGGCTCGATTATCGGGCGTTTGCGATCCGAGAACGCAAAACAAATAATCGACCTTGGCGGGCTTTTATTGCTTATTTCGCGTTTAAGCGACGCATCGCGGTCCCAAACACACGGATAACCCTCGGTAAAGCCCTTGTCAGTCAAAAAAAAAAAAAAAAAAGCACAGGTTAAGGTAGCGGAGGTGCCAAAGCTAGATTTGGCTTGGTGCATGTGGGGCAGTGGGGGTATCATCAGTGAGGCCGGTGCAACGCCCGCCTCGGCCTTCCGTCACGTCCAAATGCTAATTGGCACTTAACGCCGGTCCGCTCCTTGGATTAATATAAACTACTGTACACTGACCAAAGCATGAGCCGCCCGCACGCACTAGTAGTTGTGCTGCTAATTAATATTTAAGAAATGAGCGTGATGACTGACGACGACGTCTCGGTAAGACATACTCCCTCCGTCCCAAATTGACTGGATCGCCGTTGGTTTTTCGTGCTTGCAACTTTGACTAAGTTTGTAGAAAATATGTGCAACATTTAAATATTTAAATAAATTTGTTAAAAACTAGACTTAAAAATCTTTCCGTGATACTAATTACTTAGCATAAATATTTTATATATTTAAATATATAATTGCCGATAGTTTTTCTCGAGGAGGCGTAAAGCGACGGCATATTTTGGGACGGAGGGAGTAGCACACACACACAGCAATCACCGCCCGCCCTTGCTGCGGCGCCATTTCAAACCAAACGTTAATAACAATGCAAAAAAACTCTGTTCCTAATTGTACCCCAAGAAAATCCGTCAGAATCATATGGCGACGACCAGGACCAGGGCCTTCCCGCCCGCCGCGAGTCTTCTCTGCCCTGTCCCGCCCGTGTTGGGAAAAAACTTGGGTGAGCCTGGAGCTCACGCTGTCTCCCTCGGATTTTCCCAGACACATGAGTGACCACGCCGGCCACGTTCCGTGGAAAAAAATTCTCGCACGTCGCCGTACATACGTCCTTTCCTCTTCTGATCTTGTCACCCGCCGTAGATACCCCAAGAAAATCCGTCAGAATCATATGGCCACGACTAGGACCGGGGCTTCGTCCCGCGGGAGCGGAGCGACACCGGCGATTCTTCTATGCCCCGTCCCGTCCCGTCCCACCTCGGATTTTCCCAGACACGGAGCGAAAATCGCGCCGGCCACGTTCCGTGGAAAATTGTCGCGCACGCCGCCGTAGGTACACGTCCCTCCTCATCTTATTCTCACCCGCCGTGCGATGACGCGACACGGAAAGTGACCGCCGCGCATTGCACCGGCATTTGGCTGGAAAGCATGGGGCGCCGGGCGCCGGGCCGCTACCGCTATACTACAACCAACGCAGCCGCCGCCACAACGACAGGTCGACAGGGCAGAGACGTCCGGTCCGGTCCGGAGTCGCCAGTCCAACTCGTGGCAGCAGCCGGCCAGTGCGTGCCCCAGACTCCGAGAGAGGCAGACGTCAGGGGCACCGGCCGGGGAGCACGGCACGATGGATGGTGCCCGATGCACTTGGAGTTAGATATGAGCCCAGAACGGAGGAACCGGGCGCACTGAGCAGGAGGCTAGGCTGGGCTAGCTGCCTGGTTGTCTCGCTGTCCACCATTGAGTGACGGGACGCGATCAGATGAATAAGGACGCGAGCCGTCCGTCCAAGTGTGATCGCTGAAGACGGCCCGGTGGTTAGCCGCACGCACTAACGCGGCGGGCGCCCGACCTGTCGATCGCTGATTCAATGGTCGATGGTACGTATAGATGGCGACAGTGGTCTGATCGGATCGGGTAGCGAGCGAGCGAGAGCAACAAAACCATATTCTACGTACCACTACGCGATGGAACGAACGTGCTACCATTACGCATATTCGAATGCTACCATTACGACCACCCTCGTGCTGGTCCTGTACGTACGGCTCAACGGCTGTACGTACGTGGTAACACAACAACAGAAAAGGATGCACTATGCGCGTACTTGCCTGGCTGGACAGGACACAGCCAGTTCGCCGTCCGTTCGATCTGCCATCCGGATCGATCGATCCATCAGAATCGCTTCGTGTACTGCAACGACACTCCGGCTGGAACTACTACCTCTTTGATACGATACGATACCCCCAGCGCCAGCTACCACTACCAGCTTGCTCGCGTTCGGACACGGAAGAAGGCTGGACTGCAGCGCAGGCAGGCTCATGATTGGTGTGATCCTCTCGGTTTTCTCCCTCCCCCAGACCCCAGTATGAGGCCAAATGCATACCTCAGCTCGCAGCAGCAAAAAGAGAAGAACGGAGAAACACACACCGACACCGGTGGTGCGTACGGGCAGCGTGCGGATTCTCTGGTCATCACGTACCTTCGACGATCCGGAGCGTGCGGGCTTGAGCGCCACCATCTCCACGCCATCGTCCAGCCGGTGCCCGCGCGCCTGCAATGCAATGCGAGACCACCACCATTCAGCTCAACTCCGAACCGTCACTCAGTTTTCAGTCATTGATCTTTGGGTAAAAACAAGTCAATGCTGCTTATCTTATTATTAGTACAAAAAAGAGGAGTATCTTTTTCCCCCACGTGAGTTTTACTACCACGGACGATTTGATTTTTAGGAGCTGTGTGCCGTGCCTGAGGTTCAATTTGGAGAAGGTACTAACGACTAACACTTTTTTTTTTTCTCTGATGGTCTGAAAATGAATGTGGTAGTAGTACTGTACTTGGCAGTTATATATATACAGAGTGAGTGAGTGAGTGAGTGAGAGAGGAGAACATTACCACATGGGAGAGTGAATAGTTTGTCAGGTGACACGTTTCCACGTTGGACCCCAGCAGCTTCCGCATCCTCAGCACACGGTCCGGGTCGGATATCCCCTACAAAATTCAGTACAACAAAACAAACACGCGTAGACGACGGCGTTAATAACAACACTCTTGTTTTTTTTTTTTTTCAACATCAGTGCAACACAATGTACAACTGCTAGTAATAAGTGTGTTCAGCTTGCAACACTTTGTCAAAGAGATGTCAAGGCACTGTTCGTCCTTTGTGTTCCTTTCCTGTTGTCATGTCCCCTGTTCTTTTAGAATTTATTTTCAAGTGGCTTTATGTGTGCGATCTACGATCAATCAGAAGTGTGGGAGAAGGGGAAGGAAGGAAGGGCAGCTGATGATGAAGCCAGGCAGCCGGCCGGGGGCGCACATACCTTGAGAGTGTCACCTGGGATTCGTAGGGTGACAACTGTGACGTCCACCACGCTAGGCACCACTGCAGAGGACAAGAAACAAACCAAAGCTTTTCATCAATCTTGAGCCGCGTTCTAGGTGAGCACGAGAGAGAGAGAGCAACCGTGTGTTTCCCAGCCCCAGCAGCAACCGCGCGGGCATGAAACGGGGGGAGACGCTTAAGCAGCGCACCACTGGGCTCTTTTGCAAACCGCATGACCCAACCGCAGGCACGCACGGCCGGGGGAACGGAGCGTTGCAGTTGCACCACCAACAACAGAAACATAAAGAGCTGGCTCCCAGTAGTACCAGACTACCAGCTGCTTGATATTACTACTGCCTTTCTAGTGTATCTATCTGCTAACTGAATTCTGAACATGGGAAAAAGGGAGTTCATGAAGGAGCAGGCAAGGACAGGGTCTGGAAGAGTAGAAATCAGCGGCGGCACACCAAGCTCCGGGGCGGAAAGACAAAAAGGCAGGGTCGTCGCTGTCGTTCATTCATCAGGACGAACAAAATCCCCGGGTTCAGTAAATCGTAGTACGATGAAGAGGCAGCGAATAAAGAAGAAAGGACGTGCGCAATTTCTTCTTCTTTTCACCTTTCTTTCCATTCATTCATTCATTCACATGCAAAGGAGCGTGAAAACTAGACTCATGCAAGCGCTACTGCGATGCGATGCGATGGCGTCAACGTTGTCAAGGAATAAAATCCAGCCGCGCTGCACGATGGCAAGGGCTCGCGACGCCGGCCGCGGTGCATGCCGTACATAGAACAGCAAACGCTTGACAGAAGATGGAGGAGCGAGTAGACGCGCAGAACACAGATATGGATATATACCTTTCTTCCCTTCTTCCTCTTGTCGCCTTTGCCGCCCCCCGCCCCTGCCCTTTGCCACGGCCGGCCTTGGGGGGCCATTTGCCTGAAGCCTCGCCTGGCTCGCGTGTCAAAACGGCCAGCGACGTACCAAGACAGACAAGCCTTGAAGCGCGAACGCGAATGGAGCGCCGGCAGCCCGCGACGGACGCGAGGGTTTTAAGCCGCCGCCGCCGCAGTTCCGGCAGCAGCAGCAGGGAGAGGAGGCGAGGAGAAGAGAAGGAATGAGGAGGGAGCGGGGCGCGCGAGGGAGGAGGATATAGGATGTGCCTCGGTGTGGGATCTCTCATCAGACCCAGGATTTCCAGCACCATCCTGGCCTCTCGTTCCGGCGCCCCGGTAGCGTCTGATGCGTGGGCCCACGTCGCCAGCCACCGCGAGGCTGCACTGACGCTTTTTGTGTCGTGGCCTCATGGACGGCTGAGGTTCACTTGATCGCCTTCGCACCACAGTGCAGCTCAGCGCGTATGTACAATGGCCCCATCCACACCACCAGTAGCAGCACAGCAGCTGAAACGGAGACGGAAAGAGGCAGGAGGCCGTCTTTTTTGCTTTTTAACCCATTTGAAAGAATCTCTCAAATACACCCTTTTTATTTTTAAAATTGCACAACATGGACCTTTTCCGGGCGCTATAGGTCACGGCGCGAGCTACCTAACGTTCCCGGCGCCACCACCCATGGCGCGAGGTTTCACGCGTATGGGAACCACTCTTAAACGGCGTGGCATCGCAAATTTTGCATTTTCCCCGGGCGTCATAGATGACTCGCCGGCCTCCCAAGGCCATAGATCACGGTTAAGCTCTGGCCCGTGATTCACGGCGGCACCGCAAAATTTGCGGTTTTTCCATCTCCTCTGGAAGCGTTTGAAATACAATTAGCACTGTCCGAATATAAACTGAAATGAACCCGTAGCTCAGCTGGTAAGGGCATGCGAGTCTAGGCGGAGAGACCTTGTGTTCAAACCACAGCCCAACTGAATTTTTTTTCCTTTTTTTGTTTTTTAACAAGCAAATGTGTCACTCTATTAATTGTAAAGCTTTATTTTCCTTTTTATATATAGAAAAATGTGGACTACATGGTTGGACGAAAGAGAATAAAACTAATAAAATAATGGAGTATTATATCTATCTAAACGTTGATAATAGGAAAGCAATCAACAAAATTGTGTACGCTGCAAAGACAGTTTACGTAAATAAAAGTGCCTCCCGGTCAAGGGCTTTTTTCGTCTTTTTTTTGGTGAGTATGCGCTTTTTGTTCCTTTTTTTTTTTCTCGGCATGTGCACAAGACAAAAAAAAATCCCGAACACAAATCCCACGCCAGTGTGTTTCAGTCTAGAAAAAAGAAAAAAGGACTAACGAAAACTAATCATTTTTTAGTGAAACTAACGGAAATAAATTCCGAACCCAAATCCCACGCCAGTGCACTAACAAGCTCATCCGAAATTAATTTTCCTTAAATTTAATAAAATTTCTAAAAATACCCTGATACCGTCAATTGTTAAAAATAAAAAAAGTGAAAAATGGCCAGACTTGGGTTTGAACCCAGGTCTCCTAGACCGCAACAGCATGCATTAACCAACTGAACCACAGATTCTTCTCAATATAATATTCGAACAGTATTATTTGATGTATGTCAAACGCGCCTGAGATGGGAAAAACGCAAATTTTGCATTTTCCTCGCCACGTGGGATCATAGCCGAGGGGGAAAATGCAAAATTTGCGATGCCGCCGCCGCTTAAAATTGGTTCCCACGCCAGTGAACCTCGGCGCCACCATCATGGTGGCGCCGAGACGTTATAGCTTGGCGCCGCCACCCACTACGCCCGTAGAAAAGGTAAATATTGTGCAATCTAAAACAAAGGGTGTATTTGAAAGATTCTTCAAAAAAATGGGTTAAAAAGCAAAAAAGACGGGGCAGGAGGAGACGTGAGCGCGAGCGACATCTCACGTCCGCGCGTCGAGGCGAACAACCAGTTGTACTGTACTGACGCTGGAGCTGGACGACAGCTCGTCCCGACTCGTGCACGTAAACGGCGAGGCGGACGGGGCATGCAGCTCGACTGACGGACGGCCAGGGGAAGTCCTGGGGCAAGGCAAGGACAAATTCAAGCATGGACGCAAGCGTGGCACAGCTGTGTTTGTGTGTGTGTGTGTGTGACCGCGAGGTGGCCTGGAGAAGAGACGACGGACGGAACGCGAGAGGGCCGGCCGGACGGACGGTTGATGGACGGGCCGGCGTCGCGCTCGGCGGCTCGGCACGGCACGGCCAGACGACGCCAGGGGCCGGGGACGTTTTATTGGGCGTCCCGTTGGCCGAAACGAGGAGCCAGTTTTTGACGCTAGCCTCGCCGTGCCTTTGCCCATGCCTTGCCAGGGTTGGTTTCTTTCTTTGTCGTGTGCTGCACTGTACGCAGCTCGCGATGCCCCGCCCCACCACGGGCATGTGTACGCTGCTGATCCCGGAGCGATCCTGCGCGCGAGAAGGGGCGCCCAATTGTTTTCCCCAAGCTTGCTGTGCCAATATAATCGAGCGAGCGAGCTAGCACCACCATGGCACCGGCGCCGTTTTCCGGTCAATGTGGTCGGCGCAGCAAGGCATTACAGCGTAACTGCGTGGTGGAGCTGCTACTGGGTAATTACTCTTCTTTACATAGAAATATTCGGTGAAGCCTCGATTATGACTTACGATGTCGACGGGCCGGCGGCACACACGTGACCTCTGGCTCTTACTACTGTATTGGCATACCCCATAGATATTATTATCTTAGCATTTTCACTGGTATAAACCGAGATATTTGCACTTTGTTTCTTCTTTGCAAACACCAAGATATTTGCACTTCGTTTCTTTTCTCTTTATTTTCGCATCGGTGCGTCAAGGGTGATGCCATGTGTTAGGTGGTGCATACCCTTTCCGTCCCAAAAAAGAGTATCGCTTTTAACTTTCGTGACATCGTGTTTGACCGCTCGCTTTATTTAAAAAAAAATTTATAAATTGTAAAATAGATAAATCAGCATTAAAGTATCTCTAATGATAACAAAGTCATAACAAAAATCAAAAATATTTATGGAAACGAATGGTCAAACATGATGTATGAAAAATCTAAATGACACTCTTTTTGGGATGGAGGGAGCATGTACTAAATATAAGTATATTATAGGTGATGGCAAAGTGGGTATGTACTACGAAGTACTTTTACTATCTTGTGTTGCCAAACATGACAACAAGTACTTCCCTCCTCACAAGAGAACAACGCATTGATCCTCCCAAGTTTCCAATAAAAAGATTATTTTGTTACAAAAAGACTTACTAGTGCCAGCCGCTCAAATCAATCTAGGAGTAGCTTCCAAAGGGAAAATGGTGATGCATCGGCATGACCATGTTTGTTTACTATCATACCGTTCCGGTTAACTAAGCACCGTGTCGAGGAATTGAAGAATATTGCCACATTGTATGCATGGTTGTGGGACTGTAACTTTGGCGGCAGCCAGTTGGGGAAGATGCCAGCGAGGAAGGAAGCGTTCAGGGTCCAGCCGATGCTGCCCACAGCCCGCTTCGGATCTGAGTCACAGACATGGACGCATGGCATGAGCTAATTCACGTGTCTGAAAATAATAATTTGGCACTGCGTGTCAACCAATTGCACGGCTGGCTCCTTATGCAATTTAGGGGAAAACGAGAGAAAAGATTCTTTATTTATATGCGCAAGCAACGTGTTACTTCCAGCCCTTCAGATATACCTCAAATCTAAATCACATCGGTATTTTTATTTAAAAAATCAGGAGAGGCTAGGCCCCTACTGTGTGTGTAATAACTATACAAAAGATAAAGTTGTAAACTTTGTTTTTTGAAAGTTTAAAGTTCTTGCTACTTATATTAGCTTTGTCACATCCTAGAACAGAAGCTTACGAATAGCCTCTCGCCAGGTAAGGCAAGAGATCCTTGGAATATAAAAGAAGAAGAAGAAGCAAGAGATCGTGCAGCTTTGTACTTGCAGTATCAAAGAAAACCTGGAATATAAACAGAAGCAACGTACGTACAGTTACTGGAATATAAAAACAGCGAGAGAAAATGTTCTTTATTTGTATGTGCGCAAGCAACGTTGCACGTACAGTTACTTGCAGCCCGTTATATTTTGAGATGCCAAATCTGAATCGCATCAGAATCAGCTATTTTTGTTTTTATTTGGGAAAAAGTCAGGGGAGGGCTACACCATACCTACTAAAAATATTCTCTCCCTTCCAAAATAAGGTCATTCTTATGAATATTTATAGTGCATAATGAAAGTACCAGTAGATGATGTTAAATCAATTTTCGAGAATAGACTTTATTTAAAAATATAAATATTACTGTATCCAAACCTATAGTAGGTACATCATCGTGAGGCTGCTACTCCTGCACTTATATAGCAAACACTTACGTCATTTAGTGGCTCGCAGCGTGAGAACATGGTGGGTAGTGGAACATGTCGCGAAGATAACTCTTTAATGTCACAATGCGCTCTCGAGTGTCGTAGCTACGCCATTTTCTTAAGGGTGAGAGTCCTCAGCTCTTTTGCTGGAGAGCAGCGACCCTGCTTGAAGCTACTACGTACTCATCCGGTGACATTTGAGCTCTATATGGTGACGATGGCAGGTACACCAAGGTGGAGCAATCAGAGGAAGCCCCAAAGGCGAGATCCTGCAGCTTTGTACTTTTGGCCGTTCGGCTGTTCACTCACAATAGTTTACGCTTTACCCTCCCAGAAACATACCACCTGACTGTCAAGCGTCGTGACTGCTGACTGTCAAAAGCGTTGCATCAGCTGTGAAGTATTGTGACATGCCATTGCCAACAGCACACAGGAGGTCGCATTTCTCTAGTGCGGAGACGCGTGCCCGCGCCCGCCCTCGTTTCGTTGGCGCGGGTGGAGCAAGCGAAGGATGTGATGCCCACGCGAGGCGCAGCCCCTGCGCGTTTTGTCCCGTGTGAAGGCGTCAAAAGCTCCAAACGAATCCGCCGAAAGAAGGAAACTCTGCGATGCTCGGGCGCCTCCGTCCACCTCCAAATGTGATGAGAATCTTTCGTGCGCTTTGGGCTTTGTCCGCGGTCTCTTTCATATAATATATGATGGTTATTAGGAAATGGAGTTTGGCTGCTGGAGTGAGTCCGCTGACCGAGGTTCCTCGGAGAGACTAGTCTATTGCATGTTGCACCCGCCATATGCCAGGAACTGATGGGATGGGACGCAGGTTTTGGCCTTTGTATTAGGCGCTTTTTGTTTTGGTGCGACGAGGCACGCATATGCTGCGCTAAGAGATGGGACGAACTGGATGCACTACAATATGCATACGCGTGTGATTTGCTGCTTTTCGTGATCATTTGTAATTGCAGCAGTAGAAAGTTGGAGCAAAGGAACCTGACCCCGTTTCAGCACTCTCATTTCGACGTTGCATTGCATGGAAATTCTCCGCACCACCAGTTGAGAGATTTTCATTTTTAGCCAGTCTATCAGATGCGGCAGTACTCGCACTATGTCAGAAAAATCTCAAACGACTCTAGTACGTAAAACAAGTGTGTATGTCCATTTTCCTCGCGCTCCGACGTCACAATCTGACAGCAGCGTCCGTATGCTTCGTACCAACTACCATATGACAGCAGTCTCAACGAACGGTTGCCGATAGCAACAGTAAAGACTCAGAAGCATCTTTCGACCGAATGCGGTGCACGACAGCCCGACAACGGGGAATCTGCGTACACGTAAACCACGGTGAGAGGAAGCTTGACATGGGAGCAACAATCAGAGACCGCGATTGCGCCAACTGCTAAATTTGTCTCCACTGAGATTCTGATTTGGCTGATTTTTCCTACTTTGAATATGAGGGATACAGACAAACCATTGCGACGAGCCGACGACATTAACAGGCCTCGAGCTTAATCGGTCGAAAGATAACAGCTCATGTATATCTGTGCAACGGATCAATGTAGGCGGATCGAATTTGCACCTGAATGGCACAAACGCTCAAGGGAAGCAGGTCTCGAGGCCGAGCCGGAACCATCAAACCATGGACAGAAGCCAGCCCAGCTCAAAAATAGACGTACGTGCACCCATGCGTGCACACTTACTGGGGTTTATCTGAATCTTAAGCTGTCCGCATCTCGAAAGAGGAATCACGCATGATTGGTTGTGGCGACCTCACTTCAGATGCAAGTTAATCTTCCCACTCTTGCTCCCTCCAGGCTGAAGCCTTTTCTCTCTTTGTACTCTTCTTCCGGCAAACCTTTTGTCAAGGTCAGGACGCACCGCCCCATGTAATCCCTGCAGAAGGCAATATTCGACGGTTACCTTACATTTGCAGTTGGCAAACTACTCCGTTGGTATAGAAAGCCCCAGTTGAGACTTACTCTACGAAAAAGTGTCAAAGTGGTCATAGACTTCCAGCATAAGCAGGCATGTCATGTAAGCCATCTTCAACGACAAAAATCAAAGTCTGATTCCATACTGGGTTCAAGCTTTCGTTCACAACCTGTGGTCAGTGACATCATAGATTAATAGGGCAGTTAAAGACTTGTTTTGCCCAAGCAATTTCTGACCATAGCACTATTATTATGGTTCTCTAATGATCTAATTATAAATAGAAATTAAACACAATATGCCAGCTAACCAAACTGATGTATCAACTTTGTGAGTCCATAAAAATGACTAATCATGTTTAGACATAGCAGTTCGATACGCACTTTCGGAGATAAGTGTTAATATGTACACATCACTAAATAATAATTTGAATTCGATGAAGAAATTACCCACTTTGTCTTGTACTTTGTCTTTGTTTTCTTTGAGGAGAGTACTACATAAGTGGGTCAGATTTTCCATTCATATCCATAGCAGGCAGATCCTCCCCAGATATCACTGTTACTGGAAAGAACTCCTCGCATGATAATTTCCCTTTTTCTTCTCTCACAGAAGACAGCCTATCAAAACTAGAGCTCTCCTTGATCCATTCCATGCTTGTCATTGTTCTCTCCAATGAGAGTCATTGGAAAACTGCTGGTTGAAAGGATTTGGGGCCTCATCCTTCATGTCAAATGGACAGTAGAGCAGCTCAAAGGTGCACCCTGCTTTTAATCATGTATAGCCACAAGAGAAAATATTATGTACCTCTATGACAACACTGATGGATGATATTAACAAGGCATGGTAAAGTTTGTTCCCATGAAAAATGAAACAAGACCAATTTTCTAGGGTCAGGGGAAAGGAAAAGTGAGTGACTGCTTTCTCATGAAAATCAGGCTCACCCTGATCGATCTTTCCTGTCCCTTTGAATCTCCCAGATCTTTTACAAGTTTTAACCAGACATCCTTCACTTTTGCCTGGTTGTAGATCCTTCAGCCTGACCTTTGAGCACAGCTTTTCAATCAGTTCAGGTGCTTGAATGCCATCATCATCATAAATCTTTCCCGCGGTTACACTCTTGAGTATCAGCATCTTCAACAGTAAACTCAAAGTGTTCATTCCAGATAGGGTTCAGATCATTTGCTTGCTCTGTAAAGTAGTTGAATAGCGGTTCTGAAATAACTCCAAAAGACAGTTCACAAACAAGCAACTAAACTTACAATTGTTTTACTTCTCTTCATTTTATCTGAAGTAGCGGGCGCGCACATATACAATGGCAAAAAGGATCTGATTTTCCTATCAGATCTCTTGTTTGTCAAATCTCTTGCCTGCACTAAGCTTGACTTCCAAGGTACCAACAGGCTTCAGTTCCAGATCACTGTATATATAACCAGTTATGATCATTCCTATGTGATTTAACAATACATGATAATCATTCCTATGTGATTTTAAATACATGATAAAATGGATATTAGTATACAAAGTTACCTGTAGTCCCCAGGTATAATAGGAATGACTTTTCCTGACTGGCCATGTTATTGAATCTTCGTAATAGTTTTATAGTGATCCTGCACAAAGGTAATTACACCTATCATCTCAAGTATAGGGAACTACGAACACCCAATTACCTGCTTCAAAAAGGTAATGCTGTATTGCTAGAGCCTCCAAGAGCATCTGAAATTCCAGGCATACAGCAGAAGTGCCCGCTACCAGTGACCTCTTCAGTCTGAAATCCAGCTCTGACATGGCACATGAAGATTTGAGAAAAATAAATGAGTTAAGGCAACACATGTCAGAATAATAAGAGGAAAAAGGGACAAAAGAAACCTTCTGTCGTAGAGAAAAGCAAACAGCTCCAAAGCAAGGTAGCTCTTCAACTAGTGGTTTTGAAAATCAAGCGGAAAACTCCTGTAAAAGCCAATGTCCTTCACCTATATAGCAAGATCACTTGCAAAGATTATTGTGCATCCACTTTTAAATTTTGACATGGAAAATCACTCAATTTGTGATATCATACACAGATGTGGGAAAAAATCTGTTATGAGTAAAAGCAGAGTAGCAGTGATGCAAAAATCTTATCTTTCAGTTGTCGCTAATACGATAACCAAATTTCAAACACTGATTGATTACCCATAATGGTCAACTGAGGTAGGCATATCTCATGCAGTTAATGCATCCTCATATGGTGCCATGGTGGCATTTATACTAAAAGAAACCAAGGCATAGTTCCAAAAAAACTGGGGAATATACACTGTGAAATTTCATCAAATAAAAGTATGCAGTACCGCCTCCCTCTGTGGACTTTATAAATATGAGGCAAGTCTGGTGTGGCGTGAGTCTCAAATGATAACTCACACTTTGTTTTTTAATCACATTATGCATAACTGCCAAACCATGATCATATGGAAGTAAATCAAACACAAGTATGGTAGTGATAGAAAATGCTTGGGCTACCTTTATGGAAATCAATGAAGGAGGGGTTTGAAACTTTGAAGGACCTAACGTAAAATCAGAAGCATTGCGCACCAAGAGTGAGCTTTGAGAACTTGAGGGACGCCTATGATTATTGGCCTATATTGTTCAAGAACAGGCTCTACAGAGGTTTTAATCAGTTCTGATGCCGCCTGCAATGACAAATGTCAAATATGTGTACATAATGGAAGTCGGGTCAAACAAAAGATGAAGTCAAGTCAAACAGAAGGAGTCCAAGTTTTTCAAGTTCTGCTGCAAGAAAGCGTATATCATTTACAAACGGCCAAATCTTTGTGAGCTCCTGATTAAGCCATTTTAACTGCAATATTGCGTCGTCAACATACATGCATCAGCATATACTGCAGAAGAATTAGAACTAACTAAAGACAGCCAAATACCTTTTTGCTGTGATGAGAAAAACAACCCAGGAAGGGTATAGATCGGCAGGGAGTAACTTTCGCGAATCCTCAATCGCCATTTTTGAGAAACTAGCATATGGTAGCAGCCTGCATCAAAAACAGAGAACACCACTCTTAGTATCAGGAATGGCTGCAATCTGACAAAAAGATCCACCAAAGTGGACCATTCCAGGTTTGAGATATATATATAGAACCAACCACATTGATGGAAATTAGTGAAATGGAAACCTTGAGAAGATCAGGACAGACCAGTCAGTGCCTAGGGCGAAAAGTAGTTAACCGTTATATGTGGGTTCGATGTCAACTTGTTATATGCAAATTTGCGCAACGAGAGGGTGGACCACGAACAACGAGCTTGCACATGCTGTCAGCCACAGAAACAAGACCTGAAACAGGCATATGGCATGCAGTCCAGCATTGCAGTGCCTAAACCAAATACCTTGCTTCGTGCTATCTCCTGCTTAGATACAAGGATTGCTTCCCTCAAGTATTTGAACCCCATCGGAACAAGGAGTCAGGCGTCAGAGCATAGGCGCACCAGCAGGCCAAATCTATCTACTATCCGAAACAAATGGAAACGCATGCCGACAGTGGAGCCCCCAACGCCCCCAACCTACCTAACCAAGGAAGGGAAGGGAAGCCGATTCGTCTTCGCTTCGATCTCATACGCAACGTGATTTCTCAAGAGCTACTACCACGCACGAATCCCATATTCCTAAGCAGTACGTATCGATTCTATTCGAGGACGAGGCCGGCGGAGGCCAGGGATCGCGAGACGCATACGTACCAGCTGGCGTCGGGCGGCGCGCGTTCTCGCAGCGGGCGAAACCGACGATGATGGCGACGCCCACCGCGACCCCCAGCACCAGCCCCACTCCAGAACCCCATCCCGCTCCTCCTCCTCCTCCTCCGCGCGACACCTCAGCAACACCGCCGCCCTCCCGCGTCCGCGTCAGCCGACGGGCGCGCATCCGGGGGCTGCCTCGCCGCGGAATCGGGGATGGTGAGGAAGCAGCAGAGGTATCGAGCTGCAGGCGCACGGCGTCAGCGCCGGGCAGGGCAAATGCCGCATGGCGCGACGGCAGCGGGTACGGTCGGCTGGATACAAAGTGGAGCTTGAAAATACGAGGACTAGAGGAGGCTGATGAGGAGCGGAAGAAATGCGGAGACGGCAGCAGACAAGGGAACGGAAATCGTGAGGGGCGGGCGCGGCGTCAGCCAGACCAACGGGAGGAGATCTCGGAGGAAAGAGAGAACACACACAGCGCCTTGCTTTAGGTGGCTAAAATTGTGAACGGATATCACATCGTAAACTCCGTGAAGACGCTTTCGCTTCGTTACTTTCAGAATATCATCCCACCATGAAAGCACAGGCTCACCAGTTAATCGCCTCGTGAATGTATATCTAAACTCGCGTAATTGGGCTATTTTTACCGACGAATAATACTCCAAAACATACGCCTTTTAGGTAGATGAATGCTGACGCTACTGGTAGAAGCCGAAAATGCCAGAATCTTTAGCACAACAAGGCCCAGGTGTGTCGAATGCCCGTTTCTGTCGGTTTGGCTTTCTGGTCAGGTGGTGACGTGGGTGGGGTAGGCGCGCCAGCTTCGGGGTGAAGGGCGGCGGTGGACTGGCGGACAGGTGGGGCAGAGATGTTGTGGGGTCCGCAGGAGAGTGTGTGTTTTCTGTGGACGGTGATGATTTGGCGTGGTGGTTGTTTTTATTTCTGGGAAGGTGTGACGGGTTGAAAAGCGAACGAATCGATTCGATTCGAGGCTTCCTCGGTCAAAAATTGAAAATGGTAGAGTAGCAATATAAAAATAAAATAATCTGTGCAATAATATTTTGTACTATTTTTAATAAAATAATATTTTGTTCTTTAGTCTCGCGACGTCTTAGATAGCTTTTTATAGGGCCCGGCACTACGAGTATAGGGGAAACACCATAGACACACGTGCTTGTCGAGAATCAACACAAGACAACGCGTAGACGCTCACAACACGCGACGCCGACCTCACCCCTACGAACACACGTGACGCAAAGAAACCCCTGCCCTACGAAGCACCCTCCGGGCTGACCGGAAGACCTACGAGATCCTGGAAAGACTCTCGGTCAACTATCGCTCGCCTACGATCGTAAACGCCGCTACCACTTTAATGCGCGACAACGCCGAAATCTGAAAACTGACAGCGCTGCGGCGAGCACGCATATTCAACTCTACAGGCTGGCCCCACCTGAATCGGCCCTGCACCATCTGGCCTACAGTTGAGCTCTACCGCAACACATTCTGCATCGTTGCTTTCATGCGTTCCACAAGGTCCAGCCGTCCCGTGCCCCAAAATTTTTGAACGAACCCAGTGCTCCCTTCCAAAAATTCATAGCGCGTTAAATTCACAAAATATTAAACCCCGTCTTTGAGCTTGATCAATTCGACAGCTTGCATATCTCCACCATTATTATTTCGACGAGAAGCTTTGGTCACATCGCCTTTGAGCAACGTGCCTAGACCAACTAGTGCTAACAAATTGTGCCAAAATTGCCAAGATAGGATATGCTGGACATTCTCTTGGTCACAGAAAAACATTGCTCATGATGTGAAAGATCTCTTTGGGCTAAACGATATGTCCAGCATTTGTTTCGAAATTGCGAGCCACAAAAGCACTTTAGATATAGCCGGAGCCAAGACTTCCACAATCATCTCCGCTCGAAGGTAATTGAGCCACAAAAGGAAGCCATGTACTCCGTGGACTTGGATGAAAAGGACATGAATATTGTTGTAACACAAGAGCACATGTGCAAAAAGCTATGACAGCCGTTACTTTTTCAAAGGTTACTTTTTGAATAGTAGCCTATATATAAGAATTTAAGACGGAACTGTTACTTTTTCAAAGGTTAGCTAAATTATGCACAATAATTTTACAGTGACATATTCCTCTTTGTTCGTGGGGAAAGAACTTGTTAGCACTTAGCAGCCATGTTCCATCCTCTTGTTAGCATTTCACAACGAAATTACTTTTCCCTGAAGTAAGGTCCACTAGTATTCACGTTGAGTTTATTCTCTGCCAAATACATGATTCAACACCAAGTATACAACTTCGGATGATCCTTCTGTTACCTCCCTAAATCATCAGTCACCAACAAAGCTTCAAAAATATGTTGGTGACTTTTACCTTGCCAAGTCGCACCTTCTTCCATCTGCTCTTAAAGAGGAAAGGATGAAGGCCCAATATATGCTCAGGCATGAAATCGTGTCTTGTTAGTATGCCGACAACAGGTGCCCTCTGCATTTAATGAAATTAAGCAGCCAAAATGTTATCAGCACAAGTATGAGAACTTGAGAAGTATTTGTGATTTCTAATCGGATATACTATAAAGAAAAATGCCACTGGTAAGAAATACAAATGCAGCTGGTGTGATTCGTGCCATTTCACAACATAGTTAATCTGAAGTATCTATATATCTCTTTATAAAGCTAATCCACACTACAAGTTCCTATCTCAACATGCAAGCCATCCACACTCATCTCCTACTAATAGCCATGTCATCCCACTAACTTTCAACCTCTTAACGCAAGCTCATCCAAGCATCCATATATTGCTATTTATTTTGCCATTGCATCATCTTATAATTCAAATTATATTAGCTTTTTATTTGATTCTTTGATTGCCTTACCCGATTTGATAAGAATGAACATAAGAACATGCAGGTTTAATTCATACATGCAACAGTTTTATTTCTAAGTCTTGCAGCAATGCATGGGGTATCTTTCTAATTATTATGATTAACAACACTTGATGCTGTAGGGGGCACAAAGCTGTAAACCAAGGAGCTAAGACTAGTCAAGACAAGCATGAAGGAAATAGGACATTAGAATCCTGAAATAGACATAGCACAATAAAATAATCGAAGCCTAAAAAACATTGCTAACCTTAGAGGACTTTGGTAGAACCAAAAGATGTCTCAATCCAACTTCACGGAAAAAGTATAAGAGCCTTAGCCAAAGACATGGTCTCAAGGACAGTATATGGAGATGTGTTTGTGAATGGATGCAAGTCTACAAACATTTCCAGTTCTTCTGGAGATAATTCAATGTCCTCAATCCTATCATGTTTTTCCTGATCCACGTTTAGCAAACTCAGCATGTGAGAAATTGTTTGAAGCATTCAGTGTAGAAGCTGTGCAACTCACGGATGAAATCCTTCTTCCTCAACAGAACAAGCAGGTGGTCTCGAAGAATTAGACCATACAATGTAGGAGTATCTGAAAATGGTGGCTCATCAACCACAGGGAAACCATTATGACCAGTTGTCTTCAAGACATGAACTATATGGCCAACCTTCTCTATGCCATTGAATGTCTGTAGAGGACCAGTTACAACATCACTGACAGACAATTGCCTCATGTATGGTTCAGCATATCCTTCCAAGATGTGGAAACCCTTTCAACCTAACAAGCAAATCGTAGACGCTTGCATTGAAAGCATCTGCCACCACCTTTTGATATGAGAAGGACAAGCATTACCAAAGGAAGCATACGTAGATTATTAGTCAGTTCTAGGATGATAACACAAACTGAAACAGTCATCCTCATTGATCCACCTAACAGAGCAGCAGAGCCAAGAACTGCAAAAAGACCATGATCTAAAGTTGACTGTGATCCAATCAACATGCCTACCAGACGGCCATAAGCTGCACCAGTTAAAAATGACTGGCACAAAAAGGCCAGACGGTAAAGCAAGGCCATAGCTGAAGATGCCCATACGAGAGCAGCAACAGAAGAACACTAGGATGGAAGAAATGTGGAATTCATCATCAGTGCCAGCACTGTAGAGGTTTCTAATAGTGTCATCATTTGTGTTGAAGAATAGGCTAGCCAAATCATTGTATTCATCCATCGCACACTGGAATTTCTCTTGAAATTACCAGATCCACCCCATCATGGACAAGCTTCTCCAGTGTCAGTTGGACAAGGTTTTGCAAGCAGCAAACCCATGGCAAGCCAAAGAGACAACACGATGTGCAAACAGTGACTGTTGCAAGCTCAGTGAGCAGTTTGTAAAGTTTTTCCTTTCCTGAAAATGAAACAGAGACTTTAGGGAGATGTCGCAAATACTTGAGCATTTTGACTTCAAATGATTCAGTAGGATGCACGATGCACTTTTATGAGAAGTTATATTTATTGGTTACATATAATACAATAGTAAAGGTGACGTTGTTATATTATTGAAAACTGCAGTAAAATAGAGCATGATGGTGTCTCAGCTTCTAAACCGCACAAGCTGGGATAGTTTAAACTCGAGGCAACAAATGGTACATTACCGCTGGATAAGGTTGTAGAGACGGAGAAACCTTTGTCCAGGAAAAAGTTGTACAAACTCCTCCCAGTATTCCTCCTTCCAAAACCCCAAAGTGATTACTGGAGGTAAATCAATCAAATGGTAGGTGACATAATCTGGCTGTCACATCAAAACATCAGCAAAGGCCACCTTTCCCAAATAAGCCACATTTGCCACTCTCTTGACAGAAGTCTATCATCAAGCCCTAAGCATCAACAGCAGAACTCATTGTCGTAGTGAAAAAGGCTCGCCATAGTAGAGCACTCCTCCACCTGCAAAATAAAAGGCAGTACCATATTTCCAATGTATGTAAGTTGCAAATCGATGTCGTTTGTCCATGAAAGACGCTATACCTATGAAGGGATATGCATAAGGAGCAAATCTTAATGCCACATACCCTTTAGTGGATAAATACTTGTATACTTCAGCCGCAAGCTTGAGCAAATTTCACTACTACTTTCTGTTTGAAAGAGTGTAGCAGATGATAGGAAACATTTGTGCTACTCGACTTTTCCAATGGGTGAACACTCCTCATGTCGCCTTTCTTATTTCATGTATGTAAAAGTAACTTCCAAAAATCATTTTCCTATCTTTTAATTGAAAGGCAAGAGCTCCTGCCATTATTTTCAAACACTTCCAAAATCATTAAACAACAGCAAAGCAGCTAAGATGTTGAACAGGAGGCACATTGACGTATATATAGTCTGTTGGTATCTCTTTTGAAAAGCTAACGATTTGACATCTCAGACATTGGGTCAGGGAATATATATCAACACAACCATGTAGGTACTTTTATTTTGACAACACGTCATGTAGGTATTCTAACAGTGATCCAAGTCATGGATCATATGTGATTGCCTTCACACTCATCTTCACTCAGCAATAGTAATAAACAAGAGTTACATAAATAAGCATCATGAAACGCACATTTTCAAAGAATTTACCATGAAGATACTGTTTCCAGGGCTGAAAAGGACTCCACCAACTGGTGCCCGGAAAGCAGCAGCAATACCAGCCGCAGAAATCCATTGGGCAACAAGGTCCCTCCGATCCCTATCATCCTTGAAGTACCTGAGCCACCTACATGTCATATGATATTTTCGTGACCCACCTTGCCCAAGGATTGATGCAATGCATGCACCTGTGTGCACCAGTGGGCTCCAGAAGCTTTTCTCCCACATGCAGTGATGATGATACTGCCGCAATGCATCCCACACTGCTCAAAACCAGCACACATATCAAAAATATTAATTCCTATATTTAACATAAGAGGATGGATACACCTTACTTAAATGCAGCAGAAGTACTCTAATAGGATATGGCAAACTAAGACCCAATCTAGGCAAACTTAGAATAGGATGCGGCATTCAGAGTTCAGTCCGAATAAAAGAAGGTGCAATGAAAATGACAAACTGGCTTATAAATCTTAGCACATGCATTCTCAGTGCTCCTCACCATTTGTCATCAAAATAGAGTTACTAGATCATATAGTAGTAGTAATTACGAGCAAAGGTCTATGTGTACACCTTTGTACAGTTTAGCACTTCTCTCCATGGCAGATAAGAGATTATGTAGCTAGAAATCAATAAGATGAATAACTATATGTGTACGCTGGACTTTTCATCAATGTGGTTAAAGGAGTCAAGCAGATTAAAGGAATGTTCATGTTCCAAATACACGTTACTTAAATGCAGCAGAAGTACTCTAGAATTAAGCTACTGTATCATTACTATATGTCTATAGTCCCTATGAACTTAGGTATATCAGTCAGAGTGGCTCCAAGTTGAAAAAAATCAAAAGATTTAGAGAACAGACAGATATGGATGCCCTCGCAGAGTGTGGTATTCCAGCTCCTATATAAATAACACAGCAGTCAATACTCTGGCATAGTTTCCTAGCATGTCCAGAACCACTGAAGCAATCACGCTCATGGTTCACAACTTCAACTTATGTAAACCATAGCTAAAATGATCTTGAATTTCACCTGAACAGCTCAATGAAAGTCCAAGAACTCATAACTACAGCTGAACCTGAAAGCTGCCGTGCAAGCAGGCTACAAATATCTCTGCTACAGTGCTAATCTCAAATGACAGGTCAATAATCCGATCAGCCAGTTCATCGCTTCATATCAACCACAGAGCCAGGTGTCATACTCATACATCGTGCCACACCATAATATCAATGCCACTTTGAACTTTTTGTAGAGATGAAAGAGACAGGAACTAGTACCTTCACTATCAGAGTTTTCAGTGAGAATATATTGGGGCGTCAACACCGTTCAAGTAGGCCTTCACCTCCGGGATCCCTCGATCCGGCAGCCGCAGGCGCCACATACACCGT
>JADLZK010012597.1:0-61652 GCA_015847255.1 Hyparrhenia diplandra | reverse complement strand
TGTTTAGAGTGAGATCTTGGAATTCCAGCCGAAAATAACTCTAATAATAAACCTCATTACTGCGAAGCAAAGGAGAGGGTACAACACGAAGGTACACACATAGGAAGGAAGTTAGGGTGGATAGGTTAGATGATGGTAGGAACATTTTATAATTACATGGCGTTAGCCAACGTTAATATATGTTTCCGTTTGTAACACATTAGGGACTGCTGGCTGATTTCAAGCCTTGAACTATGAAACAAAGAGAAGTTTGAATCCGACATAGAATCGAAGTAGACTTTTTTAGCGGTTGTGAATAAAAATGCCTCACCCTAGAGAACCTGAATTTGAAGAAGTGGACCATTAGAGAGTTTTTTCTAAGAATCACTTGTCATAGGCCTCAAAGTAGCACTTGCTTAGAGTGAAATCTTGAATTCCATCGAAAAATATCTATATTCCACTTCACGTTTGACCGAAGGAAGAAGGGAACAACACGAAAGGTACATAGGAAGTTAGGTGATAGGGTTAGATGATGGTAGGGAACAATTACATACAGGGGTGAATTTCCCCAACCGTTAATATATGTTTCCGTATGTGACATTAGGGACTCAGCTGGGCGCAGATTTCACGAACTCAAACAAAAAGAGAACTTTTTTGAATCCGAATATAGAATCGAAGCTGGACTTTTAGCGGGTGTGGAATCAAACGCCTCACCCTAGAGAACATAAATTTGAAGAAGTGGACCATTAGAGAGTTTTTCTAAGAATCACTTGTCATAGGGCCTCAAAGTAGCACTTGTTTGAGTGAAATATTGGAATTCCATCGAAAATATCTATGTCGACCTACGTCTGCATCGAAACAAGAAGGAACAACACGAAAGGTACATATGAAGTTAGGGTGGATAGGTTAGGATGATGGTAGAAACAATTACATTGGCGTTGTTTAGAGTGAGATCTTGGAATTCCATTGAAAATATAGACATTTTAGGCGGTTGTGGAATCAAATGTCGACCTAAATTTGTGGACCATTAGAGTTTTTTTCTAGAGATCACTTGTCCAACAAGAAGGGGGAATCCATTACCTAAAGGTACATAGGAAGGGTGGGATAGGTTAGATGATTGTAGGAACAATTACATGGCGTTCCCCAAACCGTTAATATATGTTTAGTGCATGTGACATTAGGGATCTGCCGGCGCTGATTTCAGCGAACTCAAAACAAAGAGAAGTTTCCAATCCGATATAGAATCGAGCTAGACTTTTTAGCGGTTGTGGAATCAAATGCCTCACCCTAGAGAACCTAAATTTGAAGAAGTGGACCATTAGAGAGTTTTTCTAAGAATCACTTGTCATAGGCCTCAAAGTAGCACTTGTTTAGAGTGAAATCTTGGAATTCCATCGAAAATATCTATGTCGACCTACGCATATCCGAAACAAGAAGGGGAACAACACGAAAGGTACATAGGAAGTTAGGGGTGGATAGGTTAGATGATGGTAGGAACAATTACATGGCGTTCCCCAACCGTTAATATATGTTTCCGTGATGTGACATTAGGGATCACCGGCGCTGATTTCAGCGCGAACTCAAAACAAAGAGAAGTTTTCGAATCCGATATAGAATCGAACTAGACTTTTTAGCGGTTGTGGAATCAAATGCCTCACCCTAGAGAACCTAAATTTGAAGAAGTCAAAGGTTAGATGATGGTTTCTAACAATTACATGGCGTTCCCCAACCGTAATATATGTTTCCGTATGTGACATTATATGGATCGCCTACGCTGATTTCAGCGAACTCAAACAAGGTTAGATGATAGGTTAGAGGAACAATTACATGGCGTTCCCCAACGTTAATATATGTTTACGTATGTGACATTACGGACTACCGGCGCTGATTTCAGCGAACTCAACAAGGTTAGATGATGGTAGGAACATATCTATATTCCCCAACGTTAATATATGTTTCGAATGTGACATTACAACCACGCTGGCGCATTTCAGGCGAACTCAAAACAAAGGTTAGATGATGGTAGGAACAATTACATGGCGTTCCCCAACCGTTAATATATATTTCCGTATGTGACATTAGGGATTTGCGGGCGCTGATTTCAGCGAACTCAAAAAACAAAGAAAAATCCGATATAGAATCGAGTTTAGACTTTTTTAGCGGTTGTGGAATCAAATGCCTCACCCTAGAGAACCTAAATTTGAAGAAGGGACCATTAGAGAGTTTTTTTAAGAATCACTTGTCATAGGCCTCAAAGTAGCACTTGTTTAGAGTGAAATCTTGGAATTCCCTCGAAAATATCTATGTCGACCTACGTCTGAAAACAAGAAGGGAACAACACGAAAGGTACATAGGAAGTTAGGGTGGATAGGTTAGATGATGGTAGGAACTATTACATGCGTTCCCCAACCTGTTAATATATGTTTCCGTGCTGTGACATTAGGGACTCTCAATGATTTCAGCGAACTCAAACAAAAGAGAAGTTTCGAATCCGGATATAGAATCGAAGCTAGACTTTTTAGCGGTTTGTGGAATCAAATGCCTCACCCTAGAGAACCTAAATTTGAAGAAGTAGACCATTAGATAGTTTTTTCAAGAATCACTTGTCATAGGCCTCAAAGTAGCACTTGCTTAGAGTGAGATCTTGAATTCCATCGAAAATATCTATGTCGACCTCGCATCAAGCAAGAAGGGGGAACAACACGAAAGGTACATAGGAAGTTAGGGTGGATAGGTTAGATGATGGTAGGAACAATTACATGGCGTTTCCCCAACCGTTAATATATGTTTCTATGTGACATTAGGGATCGGGCGGGCGCTGATTTCAGCGAACTCAAAACAAAGAGAAGTTTTCAATCCGATATATAGAATCGAGCTAGACTTTTTAGCGGTTGTGGAATCAAATGCCTCACCCTAGAGAACCTAAATTTGAAGAAGTGGACCATTAGAGAGTTTTTTCTAAGAATCACTTGTCATAGGCCTCAAAGTAGCACTTGCTTAGAGGAAATCTTGAATTCCATCGAAAATATCTATGTCGACCTACGCATCGCGGCAAGAAGGGGAACAACACGAAAAGATACATAGGAAGTTAGGTGGATAGGTTAGATGATGGTAGGAACAATTACATGGCGTTCCCCAACCGTTAATATATGTTTCATTATGTGACATTAGGGACTGCTGCGCTGATTTCAAAGGCGAACTCAAAACAAAGAGAAGTTTTGAATCCGAATATAGAATCGAGCTAGACTTTTTAGCGGTTGTGGGAATCAAATGCCTCACCCTAGAGAACCTAAATTTGAAGAAGTGGACCATTAGAGAGTTTTTTCTAAGAATCACTTGTCATAGGCCTCAAAGTAGCACTTGTTTAGAGTGAGATCTTGGAATTCCATCGAAAATATCTATGCTCCACGTCTCAAACCAAGAAGGGAACGACACGAAAGATACATAGGAAGTTAGGGTGGATAGGTTAGATGATGGTAGGAACAATTACATGGCGTTCCCCAACCGTTAATATATGTTTCCGTTGTGACATTATCTATGTAGGCCTGATTTCAGTGCGAACTAAAAACAAAAAGAGACAAAGAATCCGAATATAGAATCGAGCTGGATTTTTAGATGATGGTTTAACAAAATGCCTCACCCTAGAGAACCTATATTTGAAGAAGTGACCATTAGAGAGTTTTCTAAGAATCACTTGTCATAGGCCTCAAAGTAAACTTGTTTAGAATCCGAATATAGGAATTCCATCGAAAAATATCTATTTTTACATACGCATGCAATCAAAAGGGGGAACAACACGAAAGGTACATAGGAAGTTAGGGGGATAGGTTAGATGATGGTAGGAACAATTACATGGCATTCCCCCAACCAATATATGTTTCACTTGTGACATTAGGGACTGCCGGCTTTCTTGCGAACTCAAAAAACAAAAGAAGTTTCATCCGATATAGAATCGAAGCTAGACTTTTTAGCGGTTTGAATCAAATGCCTCACCCTAGAGAACCTAAATTTGAAGAAGTGACCATTAGAGAGTCTTTTCTAAGAATCACTTGTCATAGGCCTCAAAGTAGCACTTTGCTAGAAGATCTTGGAATTCCATCGAAAAATATCTATGTCGACTCCACGCAGAAACAAGAAGGGAAAGGAAAGGTACATAGGATTAGTGGATAGGTTAGATGATGGTAGGAACAATTATGGCGTTCACCAACCGTTAATATATGTTTCCGTATGTGACATTAGGGCTGGCGCGATTTTTCAGCGTAACTCAAAATAAAGAGAACTTTTCGAATCCGGATATAGAATCGAGCTAGACATTTTAGCGGTTGTGGAATCAAATGCCTCACCCTAGAGAACCTAAATTTGAAGAATGGACCATTAGAGAGTTTTAAGAATCACTTGTCGTTGGCCTCAAAGTAGCACTTGTTTAGAGTGAGATCTTGGAATTCCATCGAAAATATCTATGTCAACCTACGTCTGCGAAGCAAGAAGAAGGGAACGACACGAAAGGTACATAGGAAGTTAGGGTGGATAGGTTAGATGGTGGTAAGGAACAATTACATGGCGTTCCCCAACCCGTTAATATATGTTTCCATGTGACATTAGGGACTTAGGGGCTGATTTCAGTAGCGAACTCAAAACGAAAGAACTTTCGAATCTCCGGATATAGAATCGAGCTAGACATTTTTAGCGGTTGTGGAATCAAACGCCTCACCCTAGAGAACCTAAATTTGAAGAAGTGGACCATTAGAGAGTTTTTCTAAGAATCACTTGTCATGGCCTCAAAGTAGCACTTGTTTAGAGTGAGATCTTGAATTCCATCAAAAATATCTATGTCGACCTATGTACCAAAACAAGAAGGGGGGAAACACGAAAGGTACATGGGGACGTTAGGGTGGATAGGTTAGATGATGGTAGGAACAATTACATGGCGTTCCCCAACCGTTAATATATGTTTCCGTATGTGACATTAGGGACTGCGGGCGCTGATTTCAGCGAACTCAAAACAAAGAGAAGTTTCAAATCGGATATAGAATCGAGCTAGACTTTTTAGCGGTTGTGGTGGAATCAAATGCCTCACCCTAGAGAACCTAAATTTGAAGAAGTGGACCATTAGAGAGTTTTTCTAAGAATCACTTGTCATAGGCCTCAAAGTAGCACTTGCTTAGAGTGAGATCTTGAAATTCCATCGAAAATATCTATATCGACCTCAACGTACCGAAGCAGAGAAGGGAAACGACACGAAAGGTACATAGGCAGTTAGGGTTGATAGGTTAGATGATGGTAGGACCAATTACATGGCGTTCCCCAACAGTTAATATATGTTTCCGTATGTGACATTAGGGATCTTTGGGCGCTGATTTCAGCCTTGAACTCAAAACAAAGAGAAGTTTTGAATCCGAATATAGAATCGAGCTAGACTTTTTAGCGGTTTGTGGAATCAAATGCCTCACCCTAGAGAACCTAAATTTGAAGAAGTGGACCATTAGAGAGTTTTTCTAAGAATCACTTGTCATAGGCCTCAAAGTAGCACTTGTTTTAGAGTGAAATATTGGAATTCCATCGAAAATATCTATATCGACCTACGCATCAAATGAAACAAGAAGGGAACAACACGAAAGGTACATATGAAGTTAGGGTGGATAGGTTAGATGATGGTAGAAACAATTACATTGGCGTTGTTTAGAGTGAGATCTTGGAATTCCATTGAAAATATCTATGTCGACCTACGTGCCATAACAAGAAGGGGAAATTTCGACACGAAAGGTACATAGGAAGTTAGGGTGGATAGGTTAGATGATGGTAGGAACAATTACATGGCGTTCCCCAACCGTTAATATATGTTTCCGTATGTGACATTAGGGACTCTAGCCGGCGCTGATTTCAAGCGTGAACTCAAAATAAAGAGAACTTTTGAATCCGATATAGAATCGAGCTAGACTTTTTAGCGGTTGTGGAATCAAATGCCTCACCCTAGAGAACCTAAATTTGAAGAAGTGGACCATTAGAGAGTTTTTCTAAGAATCACTCGTCATAGGCCTCAAAGTAGCACTTGTTTAGAGTGAAATCTTAGAATTCCATCGAAAATATCTATATCGACCTACGTACCGAAGCAAGAAGGGGAACGACACGAAAGGTACATAGGAAGTTAGACTGGATAGGTTAGATGATGGTAGGAACAATTACATGGCGTTCCCCAACCGTTAATATATGTTTCCGTATGTGACATTAGGGCTTTCGGCGCTGATTTCAGCGAACTCAAAACATTGAGAACTTTCGAATCCGGATATAGAATCGAGCTAGACTTTTTAGCGGTTTGGAATCAAACGCCTCACCCTAGAGAACCTAAATTTGAAGAAGTGGACCATTAGAGAGTTTTTTTCTAAGAATCACTTGTCATAGGCCTCAAAGTAGCACTTGTTTAGAGTGAAATCTTGGAATTCCATCAAAATATCTATGTCGACCTATGTACCAAAACAAGAAGGGGAACAACACGAAAGGTACATGGGACGTTAGGGTGGATAGGTTAGATGATGGTAGGAACAATTACAACGTTAATATATGTTTCGTACATTAGGGAGTTAGGGTTTCAGGAACTCAAAACAAAGGTTAGATGATGGTAGGAACAATTACATGGCGTTCCCCAACCGTTAATATATGTTTCCCGTATGTGACATTAGGGACTTTGGCAATTACATGGCTGATTTCATGTTTCGAACTCAAAACAAAGAACTCAAAACAAAGTTTCAAATCCGGATATAGAATCGAGCTAGACTTTTTAGCGGTTGTGGAATCAAATGCCTCACCCTAGAGAACCTAAATTTGAAGAAGTGGACCATTAGAGAGTTTTTCTAAGAATCACTTGTCATAGGCCTCAAAGTAGCACTTGTTTAGAGTGAGATCTTGGAATTCCATCGAAAATATCTATATCGACCTACGTCATGCGAAACAAGAAAGGAACAACATACGAAAGGTACATAGGAAGTTAGGGTGGATAGGTTAGATGATGGTAGGAACAATTACATGGCGTTCCCCAACCGTTAATATATGTTTCCGTATGTGACATTAGGGATTTCTGGCGCTGATTTCAGCAGCGAACTCAAAACAAAGAGAAGTTTTGAATCCGGATATAGAATCGAGCTAGACTTTTTAGCGGTTGTGGAATCAAACGCCTCACCCTAGAGAACCTAAATTTGAAGAAGTGGACCATTAGAGAGTTTTTCTAAGAATCACTTGTCATAGGCCTCAAAGTAGCACTTGTTTAGAGTGAAATATTGGAATTCCATCGAAAATATCTATGTCGACCTACAAACCAAAACAAGAAGGGGAACAACCGCGAAAGGTACATATGAAGTTAGGGTGGATAGGTTAGATGATGGTAGAAACAATTACATTGCGTTGTTTAGAGTGAGATCTTGGAATTCCATTGAAAATATCTATGTTTCCATAACAAGAAGGGGAACGACCCTGAAAGGTACATAGGAAGTTAGGGTGGATAGGTTAGATGATGGTAGGAACAATTACATGGCGTTCCCCAACCGTTAATATATGTTTCCGTATGTGACATTAGGACTCTGCTGGCGCTGATTTCAGCGCGAACTCAAAAACAAAGAGAAGTTTTTGAATCCGAATATAGAATCGAGCTAGACTTTTTAGCGGTTGTGCAATCAAATGCCTCACCCTAGAGAACCTAAATTTGAAGAAGGGGACCATTAGAGTTTTCTAAGAATCACTTGTCATAGGCCTCAAAAGTAGCACTTGTTTAGAGTGAAATCTTGGAATTCCATCGAAAATATCTATAATGACCTACGTACCAAAACAAGAAGGGGAACAACACGAAAGGTACATAGGAAGTTAGGGTGGATAGGTTAGATGATGGTAGGAACAATTACATGGCGTTCCCCAACCGTTAATATATGTTTCCGTATGTGACATTAGGGACTGCTGGGGCTGATTTCAGCCTTGAACTCAAAACAAAGAGAACTTTTCGAATCCCCAACCGGATATAGAATCGAGCTAGACTTTTTAGCGGTTGTGGAATCAAATGCCTCACCCTAGAGAACCTAAATTTGAAGAAGTGGACCATTAGAGAGTTTTTCTAAGAATCACTTGTCATAGGCCTCAAAAGTAGCACTTGTTTAGAGTGAAATCTTGGAATTCCATCGAAAAATATCTATATCGACCTACGTACCAAAACAAGAAGGGAACGACACGAAAGGTACATAGGAAGTTAGGGTGGATAGGTTAGATGATGGTAGGAACAATTACATGGCGTTCCCCAACCGTTAATATATGTTTTCCGTATGTGACATTAGGGACTGCTGGCGCTGATTTCAGCCTTGAACTCAAAACAAAGAGAAGTTTCGAATCCGGGATATAGAATCGAGCTAGACTTTTTAGCGGTTGTGGAATCAAATGCCTCACCCTAGAAGAACCTAAATTTGAAGAAGTGGACCATTAGAGAGTTTTTCTAAGAATCACTTGTCATAGGCCTCAAAAGTAGCACTTGCTTAGAGTGAGATCTTGGAATTCCATCGAAAATATCTATGTCGACCTACGTCACCATAACAAGAAGGGGAACAACATGAAAAGGTACATAGGAAGTTAGGGTGGATAGGTTAGATGATGGTAGGAACAATTACATGGCGTTCCCCAACCGTTAATATATGTTTCCGTATGTGACATTAGGGGCTAGCTGGCTGATTTCAGCGCGAACTCAAAACAAAAGAACTTTCAATCCGGATATAAGAATCGAGCTAGACTTTTTAGTGGTTGTGGAATCAAATTATAGAGAACCTAAATTTGAAGAAGACCATTAGAGTTTTTTCTAGCACTTGTCATCCTCAAATAGCACTTGTTTAGAGTGAGATCTTGGACCCATAGAAAATATCTAAATTTGAAAACAAGAAGGGAACAACACGAAAGGTACATAGGAAGTTAGGGTGGATAGGTTAGATGATGGTAGGAACAATTACATGGCGTTCCCCAACGTTAATATATGTTTCCGTTATGTGACATTAGGGGCTAGCTTTGCTGATTTCAGCCTTGAACTCAAAACAAAGAAACTTTTTGATCCGGATATAGAATCGAGCTAGACTTTTTTAGCGGTTGTGGAATCAAATGCCTCACCCTAGAGAACCTAAATTTGAAGAAGTGGACCATTAGAGAGTTTTTTTAAGAATCACTTGTCATAGGCCTCAAAGTAGCACTTGTTTAGAGTGAAATCTTGGAATTCCATCGAAAATATCTATATGCGACCTACGTACCGAAGCAAGAAGGGGAACAACACGAAAGGTACATAGGAAGTTAGGGTGGATAGGTTAGATGATGGTAGGAACAATTACATGGCGTTCCCCAACCGTTAATATATGTTTCCGTATGTGACATTAGGGGACTGCTGGGGCTGATTTCAGCGCGAACTCAAAACAAAAAGAAAGTTTTGAATCCGGATATAGAATCGAGCTAGACTTTTTAGCGGTTGTGGAATCAAATGCCTCACCCTAGAGAACCTAAATTTGAAGAAGTGGACCATTAGATAGTTTTTTCTAAGAATCACTTGTCATAGGCCTCAAAAGTAGCACTTGTTTAGAGTGAGATCTTGGAATTCCATCGAAAATATCTATATGCGACCTACGTACCCAAAACAAGAAGGGAAACGACACGAAAGGTACATAGGAAGTTAGGGTGGATAGGTTAGATGATGGTAGGAACAATTACATGGCGTTCCCCAACCGTTAATATATGTTTCCATATGTGACATTAGGGACTTCTTTTGCTGATTTCGATGCCTGAACTCAAAACAAAAAGAACTTTCCAATCCGGATATAGAATCGAGCTAGACTTTTTTAGCGGTTGTGGAATCAAATGCCTCACCCTAGAAGAACCTAAATTTGAAGAAGTGGACCATTAGAGAGTTTTTTTCTAAGAATCACTTGTCATAGGCCTCAAAGTAGCACTTGTTTAGAGTGAGATCTTGGAATTCCATCGAAAATATCTATAATGGACCTACGTGCGAAGCAAGAAGGGGAACGACACGAAAGGTACATAGGAAGTTAGGGTGGATAGGTTAGATGATGGTAGGAACAATTACATGGCGTTCCCCAACCGTTAATATATGTTTCCGTATGTGACATTAGGGGCTAGCTGATTTCAGCGAACTCAAAACAAAGAGAACTTTGAATCCGGATATAGAATCGAGCTAGACTTTTTAGCGGTTGTGGAATCAAATACCTCACCCTAGAGAACCTAAATTTGAAGAAGTGGACCATTAGAGTTTTTTCTAAGAATCACTTGTCATAGGCCTCAAAGTAGCACTTGTTTAGAGTGAGATCTTGGAATTCCATCGAAAATATCTATAATCGACCTACGTGCCAAAAAGCAAGAAGGGAACAACACGAAAGGTACATAGGAAGTTAGGGTGGATAGGTTAGATGATGGTAGGAACAATTACATGGCGTTCCCCAACCGTTAATATATGTTTCCGTATGTGACATTAGGGGGCTGGCTTTGCGCTGATTTCAGTAGAACTCAAAACAAAGAGAACTTTCGAATCCGGATATAGAATCGAGCTAGACTTTTTAGCGGTTGTGGAATCAAATGCCTCACCCTAGAACCTAAATTTGAAGAAGTGGACCATTAGAGTTTTTTCTAAGAATCACTTGTCATAGGCCTCAAAGTAGCACTTGTTTAGAGTGAAATCTTGGAATTCCATCGAAAATATCTATATGCGACCTACGTGCCAAAACAAGAAGGGGAACAACACGAAAGGTACATAGGAAGTTAGGGTGGATAGGTTAGATGATGGTAGGAACAATTACATGGCGTTCCCCAACCGTTAATATATGTTTCCGTATGTGACATTAGGACTTCTAGCGCTGATTTCAGCCTTGAACTCAAAACAAAGAGAACTTTCCAATCAGGATATAGAATCGAGCTAGACTTTTTAGCGGTTGTGGAATCAAATGCCTCACCCTAGAGAACCTAAATTTGAAGAAGTGGACCATTAGAGAGTTTTTTCTAAGAATCACTTGTCATAGGCCTCAAAGTAGCACTTGTTTAGAGTGAGATCTTGGAATTCCATGAAAATATCTATGTCGACCTACGTACCAAAACAAGAAGGGAACAACACGAAAGGTACATAGGAAGTTAGGGTGGATAGGTTAGATGATGGTAGGAACAATTACATGGCGTTCCCCAACCGTTAATATATGTTTCCGTATGTGACATTAGGGACTGCTAGCGGCGCTGATTTCAGCGAACTCAAAACAAAGAAACTTTTCCAATCCGGATATAGAATCGAGCTAGACTTTTTAGCGGTTGTGGAATCAAATGCCTCACCCTAGAGAACCTAAATTTGAAGAAGTGGACCATTAGAGAGTTTTTCTAAGAATCACTTGTCATAGGCCTCAAAGTAGCACTTGTTTAGAGTGAGATCTTGGAATTCCATCGAAAATATCTATAATCGACCTACGTACCAAAACAAGAAGGGAACAACACGAAAGGTACATAGGAAGTTAGGGTGGATAGGTTAGATGATGGTAGGAACAATTACATGGCGTTCCCCAACCGTTAATATATGTTTCCGTATGTGACATTAGGGACTTCTTGCGGCTGATTTCAGCCTTGAACTCAAAACAAAGAGAACTTTCCAATCGGATATAGAATCGAGCTAGACTTTTTAGCGGTTTGTGGAATCAAATTCTCACCCTAGAGAACCTAAATTTGAAGAAGTGGACCATTAGAGAGTTTTTCTAAGAATCACTTGTCATAGGCCTCAAAGTAGCACTTGTTTAGAGTGAGATCTTGGAATTCCATCGAAAATATCTATATCGACCTACGTGTACCAAACAAGAAGGGGAACAACCACGAAAGGTACATAGGAAGTTAGGGTGGATAGGTTAGATGATGGTAGGAACAATTACATGGCGTTCCCCAACCGTTAATATATGTTTCCGTATGTGACATTAGGGACTCTTTGGCTGATTTCAGCCTTGAACTCAAAACAAAAGAGAACTTTTGAATCGGATATAGAATCGAGCTAGACTTTTTTAGCGGTTGTGGAATCAAATGCCTCACCCTAGAGAACCTAAATTTGAAGAAGTGGACCATTAGAGAGTTTTTTCTAAGAATCACTTGTCATAGGCCTCAAAAGTAGCACTTGTTTAGAGTGAGATCTTGGAATTCCATCGAAAATATCTATGTGACCCTATTACGAAAACAAGAAGGGGACAACACGAAAGGTACATAGGAAGTTAGGGTGGATAGGTTAGATGATGGTAGGAACAATTACATGGCGTTCCCCAACCCGTTAATATATGTTTCCGTATGTGACATTAGGGGCTAGCGGCGCTGATTTCAGCGCGAACTCAAAACAAAGAGAACTTTCAAATCCGGATATAGAATCGAGCTAGACTTTTTTAGCGGTTGTGGAATCAAATGCCTCACCCTAGAGAACCTAAATTTGAAGAAGTGGACCATTAGAGAGTTTTTCTAAGAATCACTTGTCATAGGCCTCAAAAGTAGCACTTGTTTAGAGTGAGATCTTGGAATTCCATCGAAAATATCTATAATGGACCTACGTGCCAAAAAGAAGAAGGGAACAACACGAAAGGTACATAGGAAGTTAGGGTGGATAGGTTAGATGATGGTAGGAACAATTACATGGCGTTCCCCAACCGTTAATATATGTTTCCGTATGTGACATTAGGGGCTGGCGGGCGCTGATTTCAGCGAACTCAAAACAAAGAGAACTTTCGAATCGGATATAGAATCGAGCTAGACTTTTTAGCGGTTGTGGAATCAAATGCCTCACCCTAGAGAACCTAAATTTGAAGAAGTGGACCATTAGAGAGTTTTTCTAAGAATCACTTGTCATAGGCCTCAAAGTAGCACTTGTTTAGAGTGAAATCTTGGAATTCCATCGAAAATATCTATGTCGACCTACGTGCACCAAGAAGGTACATAGGAAGTTAGGGTGGATAGGTTAGATGATGGTAGGAACAATTACATGGCGTTCCCCAACCGTTAATATATGTTTCCGTTATGTGACATTGGGGCTAGATTTCAGCCGAACTCTCAAAACAAAATTTCCAATCCGGATATAGAATCGAGCTAGACTTTTAGCGGTTGTGGAATCAAATGCCTCACCCTAGAAAGAACCTAAATTTGAAGAAGAAAATATCCTCAAAAGTAGCACTTGTTTAGAGTGAGATCTTGGAATTCCATAAAATATCTATAATGCGACCATAAAACAAGAAGGGGAGCGACACGAAAGGTACATAGGAAGTTAGGGTGGATAGGTTAGATGATGGTAGGAACAATTACATGGCGTTCCCCAACCGTTAATATATGTTTCCGTATGTGACATTAGGGACTCTTTGGCGCTGATTTCAGCGCGAACTCAAAACAAAAGAAGTTTTTCCAATCGAATATAGAATCGAGCTAGACTTTTTAGCGGTTGTGGAATCAAATTCCTCACCCTAGAGAACCTAAATTTGAAGAAGTGGACCATTAGAGAGTTTTTCTAAGAATCACTTGTCATAGGCCTCAAAGTAGCACTTGTTTAGAGTGAAATCTTGGAATTCCATCGAAAATATCTATAATAGACCTACGTCTTAGAAACAAGAAGGGGAACAACACGAAAGGTACATAGGAAGTTAGGGTGGATAGGTTAGATGATGGTAGGAACAATTACATGGCGTTCCCCAACCGTTAATATATGTTTCCGTATGTGACATTAGGGGACTGGCTGATTTCAGCGCGAACTCAAAACAAAAAAGAAGTTTCCAATCCGGATATAGAATCGAGCTAGACTTTTTAGCGGTTGTGGAATCAAATGCCTCACCCTAGAACCTAAATTTGAAAACTAAATTTTGAAGAAGTGGACCATTAGAGAGTTTTTCTAAGAATCACTTGTCATAGGCCTCAAAAGTAGCACTTGTTTAGAGTGAAATCTTGGAATTCCATCGAAAATATCTATATCGACCTACGTACCGAAGCAAGAAGGGGAACAACACGAAAGGTACATAGGAAGTTAGGGTGGATAGGTTAGATGATGGTAGGAACAATTACATGGCGTTCCCCAACCGTTAATATATGTTTCCGTATGTGACATTAGGGGCTTTGCTGGCTGATTTCAGCGAACTCAAAACAAAAAGAACTTTCAAATCCGGATATAGAATCGAGCTAGACTTTTTAGCGGTTGTGGAATCAAATGCCTCACCCTAGAGAACCTAAATTTGAAGAAGTGGACCATTAGAGAGTTTTTCTAAGAATCACTTGTCATAGGCCTCAAAGTAGCACTTGTTTAGAGTGAGATCTTGGAATTCCATCGAAAATATCTATATGCGACCTACATTACCAAAACAAGAAGAAGAACAACACACGAAAGGTACATAGGAAGTTAGGGTGGATAGGTTAGATGATGGTAGGAACAATTACATGGCGTTCCCCAACCGTTAATATATGTTTCCATTATGTGACATTAGGGGCTTCTTTGGCGATTTCAGCCTTGAACTCAAAACAAAAAGAACTTTCCAATCGGATATAGAATCGAGCTAGACTTTTTAGCGGTTGTGGAATCAAATTCCTCACCCTAGAGAACCTAAATTTGAAGAAGTGGACCATTAGAGTTTTTCTAAGAATCACTTGTCATAGGCCTCAAAGTAGCACTTGTTTAGAGTGAGATCTTGGAATTCCATCGAAAATATCTATGTGGACCTACGTTACCAAAACAAGAAGGGGAACAACACGAAAGGTACATAGGAAGTTAGGGTGGATAGGTTAGATGATGGTAGGAACAATTACATGGCGTTCCCCAACCGTTAATATATGTTTCCGTATGTGACATTAGGGACTCTTGGCGCTGATTTCAGTAGCGAACTCAAAACAAAGAGAACTTTTGAATCCGGATATAGAATCGAGCTAGACTTTTTTAGATTTGTGGAATCAAATGCCTCACCCTAGAGAACCTAAATTTGAAGAAGTGGACCATTAGAGAGTTTTTCTAAGAATCACTTGTCATAGGCCTCAAAGTAGCACTTGTTTAGAGTGAGATCTTGGAATTCCATCAAAAATATCTATGTCGACCTACGTACCAAAACAAGAAGGGAACAACACGAAAGGTACATAGGAAGTTAGGGTGGATAGGTTAGATGATGGTAGGAACAATTACATGGCGTTCCCCAACCGTTAATATATGTTTTCCGTATGTGACATTAGGGACTGGCTTTGGCGCTGATTTCAGCCTTGAACTCAAAACAAAAGAACTTTCGAATCCGGATATAGAATCGAGCTAGACTTTTTTAGCGGTTGTGGAATCAAATTCCTCACCCTAGAGAACCTAAATTTGAAGAAGTGGACCATTAGAGAGTTTTTCTAAGAATCACTTGTCATAGGCCTCAAAGTAGCACTTGTTTAGAGTGAGATCTTGGAATTCCATCGAAAATATCTATGTGGACCCTACGTTACAAAACAAGAAGGGGAACGACACGAAAGGTACATAGGAAGTTAGGGTGGATAGGTTAGATGATGGTAGGAACAATTACATGGCGTTCCCCAACCGTTAATATATGTTTCCGTATGTGACATTACATTAGGACTTTCTGGCTGATGATTTCAGCGTGAACTCAAAACAAAGAGAACTTTTCCAATCCGGATATAGAATCGAGCTAGACTTTTTAGCGGTTGTGGAATCAAATTCCTCACCCTAGAGAACCTAAATTTGAAGAAGTGGACCATTAGAGAGTTTTTCTAAGAATCACTTGTCATAGGCCTCAAAGTAGCACTTGTTTAGAGTGAGATCTTGGAATTCCATCGAAAATATCTATATGCGACCTACGTGCCAAAACAAGAAGGGAACGACACGAAAGGTACATAGGAAGTTAGGGTGGATAGGTTAGATGATGGTAGGAACAATTACATGGCGTTCCCCAACCGTTAATATATGTTTCCGTATGTGACATTAGGGGGCTTCTTGGCGCTGATTTCAGGCGAACTCAAAACAAAGAGAACTTTCAATCCGGATATAGAATCGAGCTAGACTTTTTAGCGGTTGTGGAATCAAATGCCTCACCCTAGAGAACCTAAATTTGAAGAAGTGGACCATTAGAGTTTTTTTCTAAGAATCACTTGTCATAGGCCTCAAAGTAGCACTTGTTTAGAGTGAGATCTTGGAATTCCATCGAAAATATCTATATCGACCTACGTCTAGAAACAAGAAGGGGAACAACACGAAAGGTACATAGGAAGTTAGGGTGGATAGGTTAGATGATGGTAGGAACAATTACATGGCGTTCCCCAACCGTTAATATATGTTTCCGTATGTGACATTAGGGACTCTTTGGCTGATTTCAGCGCGAACTCAAAACAAAAAGAAGAACTTTCGAATCGGATATAGAATCGAGCTAGACTTTTTAGCGGTTGTGGAATCAAATTCCTCACCCTAGAGAACCTAAATTTGAAGAAGTGGACCATTAGAGTTTTTCTAAGAATCACTTGTCATAGGCCTCAAAGTAGCACTTGTTTAGAGTGAGATCTTGGAATTCCATCGAAAATATCTATAATAGACCCTACGTACCAAAACAAGAAGGGGAACAACACGAAAGGTACATAGGAAGTTAGGGTGGATAGGTTAGATGATGGTAGGAACAATTACATGGCGTTCCCCAACCGTTAATATATGTTTCCGTATGTGACATTAGGGACTTTTTGGCGCTGATTTCAGCGCGAACTCAAAACAAAGAGAACTTTCGAATCGGATATAGAATCGAGCTAGACTTTTTAGCGGTTGTGGAATCAAATTCCTCACCCTAGAGAACCTAAATTTGAAGAAGTGGACCATTAGAGAGTTTTTCTAAGAATCACTTGTCATAGGCCTCAAAGTAGCACTTGTTTAGAGTGAGATCTTGGAATTCCATCGAAAATATCTATGTCGACCTACGTTACCCAAAACAAGAAGGGAACAACACGAAAGGTACATAGGAAGTTAGGATGGATAGGTTAGATGATGGTAGGAACAATTACATGGCGTTCCCCAACCGTTAATATATGTTTCCACGTATGTGACATTGGATAGGTTAGATGATGGTAGGAACAATTACATGGCGTTCCCCAATTTATATGTTTCCGATTTAGGGGCTAAATTTGATTTCAGCGAACTCAAAACAAAGAAGAACTTTCAATCCGGATATAGAATCGAGCTAGACTTTTTAGCGGTTGTGGAATCAAATTCCTCACCCTAGAGAACCTAAATTTGAAGAAGTGGACCATTAGAGAGTTTTTCTAAGAATCACTTGTCATAGGCCTCAAAGTAGCACTTGTTTAGAGTGAGATCTTGGAATTCCATCGAAAATATCTATAATCGACCTACGTGCCAAAACAAGAAGGGAACAACACGAAAGGTACATAGGAAGTTAGGGTGGATAGGTTAGATGATGGTAGGAACAATTACATGGCGTTCCCCAACCGTTAATATATGTTTCGTATGTGACATTAGGGGCTAGCGGCGCTGATTTCAGCGCGAACTCAAAACAAAGAGAACTTTTGAATCCGGATATAGAATCGAGCTAGACATTTTAGCGGTTGTGGAATCAAATTCCTCACCCTAGAGAACCTAAATTTGAAGAAGTGGACCATTAGAGAGTTTTTCTAAGAATCACTTGTCATAGGCCTCAAAGTAGCACTTGTTTAGAGTGAGATCTTGGAATTCCATCGAAAATATCTATGTCGACCTACGTTACCAAAACAAGAAGGGAACAACACGAAAGGTACATAGGAAGTTAGGGTGGATAGGTTAGATGATGGTAGGAACAATTACATGGCGTTCCCCAACCGTTAATATATGTTTCCATTATGTGACATTAGGGATTTCTGGCGCGCTGATTTCAGCGAACTCAAAACAAAGAGAACTTTTCAATCCGGATATAGAATCGAGCTAGACTTTTTAGCGGTTGTGGAATCAAATTCCTCACCCTAGAGAACCTAAATTTGAAGAAGTGGACCATTAGAGAGAGAGTTTTTCTAAGAATCACTTGTCATAGGCCTCAAAAGTAGCACTTGTTTAGAGTGAGATCTTGGAATTCCATCGAAAATATCTATGTCGACCTACGTACCAAAACAAGAAGGGGAACAACACGAAAGGTACATAGGAAGTTAGGGTGGATAGGTTAGATGATGGTAGGAACAATTACATGGCGTTCCCCAACCGTTAATATATGTTTCCGTATGTGACATTAGGGGACTTAGGCGCTGATTTCAGCGAACTCAAAAACAAAGAGAACTTTCAAATCCGGATATAGAATCGAGCTAGACTTTTTAGCGGTTGTGGAATCAAATTCCTCACCCTAGAGAACCTAAATTTGAAGAAGTGGACCATTAGAGAGTTTTTCTAAGAATCACTTGTCATAGGCCTCAAAGTAGCACTTGTTTAGAGTGAGATCTTGGAATTCCATCGAAAATATCTATATCGACCTACGTACCGAAGCAAGAAGGGGAACAACACGAAAGGTACATAGGAAGTTATGGTGGATAGGTTAGATGATGGTAGGAACAATTACATGGCGTTCCCCAACCGTTAATATATGTTTCCGTATGTGACATTAGGGACTGCTGGCGCTGATTTCAGCCTTGAACTCAAAACAAAGAGAACTTTTGAATCCGGATATAGAATCGAGCTAGACTTTTTAGCGGTTGTGGAATCAAATTCCTCACCCTAGAGAACCTAAATTTGAAGAAGTGGACCATTAGAGAGTTTTTCTAAGAATCACTTGTCATAGGCCTCAAAGTAGCACTTGTTTAGAGTGAGATCTTGGAATTCCATCGAAAATATCTATGTCGACCTACGTGCCAAAACAAGAAGGGAACAACACGAAAGGTACATAGGAAGTTAGGGTGGATAGGTTAGATGATGGTAGGAACAATTACATGGCGTTCCCCAACCGTTAATATATGTTTCCGTATGTGACATTAGGGACTGGGCTGGCGCTGATTTCAGCGAACTCAAAACAAAGAGAACTTTCCAATCCGGATATAGAATCGAGCTAGACTTTTTAGCGGTTGTGGAATCAAATGCCTCACCCTAGAGAACCTAAATTTGAAGAAGTGGACCATTAGAGAGTTTTTCTAAGAATCACTTGTCATAGGCCTCAAAGTAGCACTTGTTTAGAGTGAGATCTTGGAATTCCATCGAAAATATCTATGTCGAGCTACGTACCGAAACAAGAAGGGGAACAACACGAAAGGTACATAGGAAGTTAGGGTGGATAGGTTAGATGATGGTAGGAACAATTACATGGCGTTCCCCAACCGTTAATATATGTTTCCGTATGTGACATTAGGGACTAGCTGGGCGCTGATTTCAGCGAACTCAAAACAAAGAGAACTTTTGAATCCGGATATAGAATCGAGCTAGACTTTTTAGCGGTTGTGGAATCAAATGCCTCACCCTAGAGAACCTAAATTTGAAGAAGTGGACCATTAGAGAGTTTTTCTAAGAATCACTTGTCATAGGCCTCAAAGTAGCACTTGTTTAGAGTGAGATCTTGGAATTCCATCGAAAATATCTATGTCCACCTACGTCCAAAGCAAGAAGGGGAACAACACGAAAGGTACATAGGAAGTTAGGGTGGATAGGTTAGATGATGGTAGGAACAATTACATGGCGTTCCCCAACCGTTAATATATGTTTCCGTATGTGACATTAGGGATACTGGCGCTGATTTCAGCAGCGAACTCAAAACAAAGAGAACTTTCAAATCCGGATATAGAATCGAGCTAGACTTTTTAGCGGTTGTGGAATCAAATTCCTCACCCTAGAGAACCTAAATTTGAAGAAGTGGACCATTAGAGAGTTTTTCTAAGAATCACTTGTCATAGGCCTCAAAGTAGCACTTGTTTAGAGTGAGATCTTGGAATTCCATCGAAAATATCTATGTCGACCTACGTACCAAAAGCAAGAAGGGGAACAACACGAAAGGTACATAGGAAGTTAGGGTGGATAGGTTAGATGATGGTAGGAACAATTACATGGCGTTCCCCAACCGTTAATATATGTTTCCGTATGTGACATTAGGGACTGCTGGCGCTGATTTCAGCGAACTCAAAACAAAGAGAACTTTCAAATCCGGATATAGAATCGAGCTAGACTTTTTAGCGGTTGTGGAATCAAATTCCTCACCCTAGAGAACCTAAATTTGAAGAAGTGGACCATTAGAGAGTTTTTCTAAGAATCACTTGTCATAGGCCTCAAAAGTAGCACTTGTTTAGAGTGAGATCTTGGAATTCCATCGAAAATATCTATATGTCGACCTACGTGCAAAGCAAGAAGGGAACAACACGAAAGGTACATAGGAAGTTAGGGTGGATAGGTTAGATGATGGTAGGAACAATTACATGGCGTTCCCCAACCGTTAATATATGTTTCCGTATGTGACATTAGGGACTGGCGCTGATTTCAGCGAACTCAAAACAAAGAGAACTTTCCAATCCGGATATAGAATCGAGCTAGACTTTTTAGCGGTTGTGGAATCAAATGCCTCACCCTAGAGAACCTAAATTTGAAGAAGTGGACCATTAGAGAGTTTTTCTAAGAATCACTTGTCATAGGCCTCAAAGTAGCACTTGTTTAGAGTGAGATCTTGGAATTCCATCGAAAATATCTATGTCCACCTACGTGCCAAAACAAGAAGGGGAACAACACGAAAGGTACATAGGAAGTTAGGGTGGATAGGTTAGATGATGGTAGGAACAATTACATGGCGTTCCCCAACCGTTAATATATGTTTCCGTATGTGACATTAGGGGATCTTTGGCGCTGATTTCAGCGAACTCAAAACAAAGAGAACTTTCCAATCCGGATATAGAATCGAGCTAGACTTTTTAGCGGTTGTGGAATCAAATTCCTCACCCTAGAGAACCTAAATTTGAAGAAGTGGACCATTAGAGAGTTTTTCTAAGAATCACTTGTCATAGACCTCAAAGTAGCACTTGTTTAGAGTGAGATCTTGGAATTCCATCGAAAATATCTATGTCGACCTACGTACCAAAACAAGAAAAGGAACGACACGAAAGGTACATAGGAAGTTAGGGTGGATAGGTTAGATGATGGTAGGAACAATTACATGGCGTTCCCCAACCGTTAATATATGTTTCCGTATGTGACATTAGGGACTTTCTGGCGCTGATTTCAGCGAACTCAAAACAAAGAGAACTTTTGAATCCGGATATAGAATCGAGCTAGACTTTTTAGCGGTTGTGGAATCAAATTCCTCACCCTAGAGAACCTAAATTTGAAGAAGTGGACCATTAGAGAGTTTTTCTAAGAATCACTTGTCATAGGCCTCAAAGTAGCACTTGTTTAGAGTGAGATCTTGGAATTCCATCGAAAATATCTATGTCCACCTACGTACCAAAAGCAAGAAGGGAACAACACGAAAGGTACATAGGAAGTTAGGGTGGATAGGTTAGATGATGGTAGGAACAATTACATGGCGTTCCCCAACCGTTAATATATGTTTCCGTATGTGACATTAGGGACTTCTGGCGCTGATTTCAGCGCGAACTCAAAACAAAGAGAGCTTTCCAATCCGGATATAGAATCGAGCTAGACTTTTTAGCGGTTGTGGAATCAAACGCCTCACACTACAGAACCTAAATTTGAACAAGTGGACCATTAGAGAGTTTTTCTAAGAATCACTTGTCATAGGCCTCAAAGTAGCACTTGTTTAGAGTGAGATCTTGGAATTCCATCGAAAATATCTATGTCCACCTACATAGAAACAAGAAGGGGAACAACACGAAAGGTACATAGGAAGTTAGGGTGGATAGGTTAGATGATGGTAGGAACAATTACATGGCGTTCCCCAACCGTTAATATATGTTTCCGTATGTGACATTAGGGACTGCTGGCGCTGATTTCAGCGTGAACTCAAAACAAAGAGAACTTTCGAATCCGGATATAGAATCGAGCTAGACTTTTTAGCGGTTGTGGAATCAAATGCCTCACCCTAGAGAACCTAAATTTGAATAAGTGGACCATTAGAGAGTTTTTCTAAGAATCACTTGTCATAGGCCTCAAAGTAGCACTTGTTTAGAGTGAGATCTTGGAATTCCATCGAAAATATCTATGTCGACCTACGTACCGAAACAAGAAGGGGAACAACACGAAAGGTACATAGAAAGTTAGGGTGGATAGGTTAGATGATGGTAGGAACAATTACATGGCGTTCCCCAACCGTTAATATATGTTTCCGTATGTGACATTAGGGACTGGCGCTGATTTCAGCGAACTCAAAACAAAGAGAACTTTTGAATCCGGATATAGAATCGAGCTAGACTTTTTTAGCGGTTGTGGAATCAAATGCCTCACCCTAGAGAACCTAAATTTGAAGAAGTGGACCATTAGAGAGTTTTTCTAAGAATCACTTGTCATAGGCCTCAAAGTAGCACTTGTTTAGATTGAAATCTTGGAATTCCATTGAAAATATCTATGTCCACCTACGTGCGAAAACAAGAAGGGGAACAACATGAAAGGAACATAGAAAGTTAGGGTGGATAGGTTAGATGATGGTAGAAACAATTATATGGCGTTCCCCAACCGTTATTATATGTTTCCGTATGTGACATTAGGGACTGCTGGCGCTGATTTCAGAGCGAACTCAAAACAAAGAGAACTTTCCAATCCGGATATAGAATCGAGCTAGACTTTTTAGCGGTTGTGGAATCAAATGCCTCACCCTAGAGAACCTAAATTTGAAGAAGTGGACCATTAGAGAGTTTTTCTAAGAATCACTTGTCATAGGCCTCAAAGTAGCACTTGTTTAGAGTGAGATCTTGGAATTCCATCGAAAATATCTATGTCGACCTACGTGCCAAAACAAGAAGGGAAACACACGAAAGGTACATAGGAAGTTAGGGTGGATAGGTTAGATGATGGTAGGAACAATTACATGGCGTTCCCCAACCGTTAATATATGTTTCCGTATGTGACATTAGGGACTTTCTTTGGCGCTGATTTCAGCGAACTCAAAACAAAGAGAACTTTTGAATCCGGATATAGAATCGAGCTAGACATTTTAGTGGTTGTGGAATCAAATTCCTCACCCTAGAGAACCTAAATTTGAAGAAGTGGACCATTAGAGAGTTTTTCTAAGAATCACTTGTCATAGGCGTCAAAGTAGCACTTGTTTAGAGTGAGATCTTGGAATTCCATCGAAAATATCTATGTCGACCTACGTACCGAAAGCAAGAAGGGAACAACACGAAAGGTACATAGGAAGTTAGGGTGGATAGGTTAGATGATGGTAGGAACAATTACATGGCGTTCCGCAACCGTTAATATATGTTTCCGTATGTGACATTAGGGACAGCTGGCGCTGATTTCAGCGCGAACTCAAAACAAAGAGAACTTTTGAATCCGAATATAGAATCGAGCTAGACTTTTTAGCGGTTGTGCAATCAAATGCCTCACCCTAGAGAACCTAAATTTGAAGAAGTGGACCATTAGAGAGTTTTTCTAAGAATCACTTGTCATAGGCCTCAAAGTAGCACTTGTTTAGAGTGAGATCTTGGAATTCCATCGAAATTATCTATGTCCACCTACGTACCGAAGCAAGAAGGGGAACAACACGAAAGGTACATAGGAAGTTAGGGTGGATAGGTTAGATGATGGTAGGAACAATTACATGGCGTTCCCCAACCGTTAATATATGTTTTCGTATGTGACATTAGGGACTGCTGGGCGCTGATTTCAGCGCGAACTCAAAACAAAGAGAACTTTCCAATCCGGATATAGAATCGAGCTAGACTTTTTTTAGCGGTTGTGGAATCAAATTCCTCTCACCCTAGAGAACCTAAATTTGAAGAAGTGGACCATTAGAGAGTTTTTCTAAGAATCACTTGTCATAGGCCTCAAAGTAGCACTTGTTTAGAGTGAGATCTTGGAATTCCATCGAAAATATCTATGTCGACCTACGTACCAAGCAAGAAGGGGGGGACAACACGAAAGGTACATAGGAAGTTAGGGTGGATAGGTTAGATGATGGTAGGAACAATTACATGGCGTTCCCCAACCGTTAATATATGTTTCCGTATGTGACATTAGGGACTCTTTGCTGATTTCAGCGCGAACTCAAAACAAAGAGAACTTTTGAATCCGGATATAGAATCGAGCTAGACTTTTTAGCGGTTGTGGAATCAAATGCCTCACCCTAGAGAACCTAAATTTGAAGAAGTGGACCATTAGAGAGTTTTTCTAAGAATCACTTGTCATAGGCCTCAAAGTAGCACTTGTTTAGAGTGAGATCTTGGAATTCCATCGAAAATATCTATGTCCACCTACGTGCCAAACAAGAAGGGGAACAACACGAAAGGTACATAGGAAGTTAGGGTGGATAGGTTAGATGATGGTAGGAACAATTACATGGCGTTCCCCAACCGTTAATATATGTTTTCGTATGTGACATTAGGGACTGCTGGCGCTGATTTCAGAGCGAACTCAAAACAAAGAGAACTTTCCAATCCGGATATAGAATCGAGCTAGACATTTTAGTGGTTGTGGAATCAAATTCCTCACCCTAGAGAACCTAAATTTGAAGAAGTGGACCATTAGAGAGTTTTTCTAAGAATCACTTGTCATAGGCGTCAAAGTAGCACTTGTTTAGAGTGAGATCTTGGAATTCCATCGAAAATATCTATGTCGACCTACGTACCGAAGCAAGAAGGGGAACGACACGAAAGGTACATAGGAAGTTAGGGTGGATAGGTTAGATGATGGTAGGAACAATTACATGGCGTTCCCCAACCGTTAATATATGTTTCCGTATGTGACATTAGGGACTCTTTGGCTGATTTCAGCGCGAACTCAAAACAAAAGAGAACTTTCAAATCCGGATATAGAATCGAGCTAGACATTTTAGTGGTTGTGGAATCAAATTCCTCACCCTAGAGAACCTAAATTTGAAGAAGTGGACCATTAGAGAGTTTTTCTAAGAATCACTTGTCATAGGCCTCAAAGTAGCACTTGTTTAGAGTGAGATCTTGGAATTCCATCGAAAATATCTATGTCGACCTACGTGCCAAAACAAGAAGGGGAACAACACGAAAGGTACATAGGAAGTTAGGGTGGATAGGTTAGATGATGGTAGGAACAATTACATGGCGTTCCCCAACCGTTAATATATGTTTCCGTATGTGACATTAGGGGCTTCTTGGCGCTGATTTCAGCGCGAACTCAAAACAAAGAGAACTTTTGAATCCGGATATAGAATCGAGCTAGACTTTTTAGCGGTTGTGGAATCAAATGCCTCACCCTAGAGAACCTAAATTTGAAGAAGTGGACCATTAGAGAGTTTTTCTAAGAATCACTTGTCATAGGCCTCAAAGTAGCACTTGTTTAGAGTGAGATCTTGGAATTCCATCGAAAATATCTATGTCCACCTACGTGCCAAAACAAGAAGGGGAACAACACGAAAGGTACATAGGAAGTTAGGGTGGATAGGTTAGATGATGGTAGGAACAATTACATGGCGTTCCCCAACCGTTAATATATGTTTCCGTATGTGACATTAGGGGCTGCTGGCGCTGATTTCAGCGCGAACTCAAAACAAAGAGAACTTTCAAATCCGGATATAGAATCGAGCTAGACATTTTTAGCGGTTGTGGAATCAAATTCCTCACCCTAGAGAACCTAAATTTGAAGAAGTGGACCATTAGAGAGTTTTTCTAAGAATCACTTGTCATAGGCCTCAAAGTAGCACTTGTTTAGAGTGAGATCTTGGAATTCCATCGAAAATATCTATGTCGACCTACGTGCCAAAACAAGAAGGGGAACAACACGAAAGGTACATAGGAAGTTAGGGTGGATAGGTTAGATGATGGTAGGAACAATTACATGGCGTTCCCCAACCGTTAATATATGTTTCCGTATGTGACATTAGGGATCAGCGGCGCTGATTTCAGCGCGAACTCAAAACAAAAGAGAACTTTCGAATCCGGATATAGAATCGAGCTAGACATTTTAGTGGTTGTGGAATCAAATTCCTCACCCTAGAGAACCTAAATTTGAAGAAGTGGACCATTAGAGAGTTTTTCTAAGAATCACTTGTCATAGGCCTCAAAGTAGCACTTGTTTAGAGTGAGATCTTGGAATTCCATCGAAAATATCTATGTCGACCTACGTCTCCAAAGCAAGAAGGGGAACAACACGAAAGGTACATAGGAAGTTAGGGTGGATAGGTTAGATGATGGTAGGAACAATTACATGGCGTTCCCCAACCGTTAATATATGTTTCCGTATGTGACATTAGGGGCTACTGGCGCTGATTTCAGCGCGAACTCAAAACAAAGAGAACTTTTGAATCCGGATATAGAATCGAGCTAGACTTTTTAGCGGTTGTGGAATCAAATGCCTCACCCTAGAGAACCTAAATTTGAAGAAGTGGACCATTAGAGAGTTTTTCTAAGAATCACTTGTCATAGGCCTCAAAGTAGCACTTGTTTAGAGTGAGATCTTGGAATTCCATCGAAAATATCTATGTCCACCTACGTGCAAAAGCAAGAAGGGGAACAACACGAAAGGTACATAGGAAGTTAGGGTGGATAGGTTAGATGATGGTAGGAACAATTACATGGCGTTCCCCAACCGTTAATATATGTTTTCATTATGTGACATTAGGGACTCTTTGGCGCTGATTTCAGAGCGAACTCAAAACAAAGAGAACTTTCCAATCCGGATATAGAATCGAGCTAGACTTTTTTAGCGGTTGTGGAATCAAATTCCTCACCCTAGAGAACCTAAATTTGAAGAAGTGGACCATTAGAGAGTTTTTCTAAGAATCACTTGTCATAGGCCTCAAAGTAGCACTTGTTTAGAGTGAGATCTTGGAATTCCATCGAAAATATCTATGTCGACCTACGTGCCAAAACAAGAAGGGGAACAACACGAAAGGTACATAGGAAGTTAGGGTGGATAGGTTAGATGATGGTAGGAACAATTACATGGCGTTCCCCAACCGTTAATATATGTTTCCGTATGTGACATTAGGGACTAGGCGCTGATTTCAGCGCGAACTCAAAACAAAGAGAACTTTTGAATCCGGAATATAGAATCGAGCTAGACTTTTTAGCGGTTGTGGAATCAAATTCCTCACCCTAGAGAACCTAAATTTGAAGAAGTGGACCATTAGAGAGTTTTTCTAAGAATCACTTGTCATAGGCCTCAAAGTAGCACTTGTTTAGAGTGAGATCTTGGAATTCCATCGAAATTATCTATGTCCACCTACGTACCGAAGCAAGAAGGGGAACAACACGAAAGGTACATAGGAAGTTAGGGTGGATAGGTTAGATGATGGTAGGAACAATTACATGGCGTTCCCCAACCGTTAATATATGTTTTCCGTATGTGACATTAGGGGCTGCTTTGGCGCTGATTTCAGCGCGAACTCAAAACAAAGAGAACTTTCGAATCCGGATATAGAATCGAGCTAGACATTTTAGCGGTTGTGGAATCAAATTCCTCACCCTAGAGAACCTAAATTTGAAGAAGTGGACCATTAGAGAGTTTTTCTAAGAATCACTTGTCATAGGCCTCAAAGTAGCACTTGTTTAGAGTGAGATCTTGGAATTCCATCGAAAATATCTATGTCGACCTACGTACCAAAACAAGAAGGGAACGACACGAAAGGTACATAGGAAGTTAGGGTGGATAGGTTAGATGATGGTAGGAACAATTACATGGCGTTCCCCAACCGTTAATATATGTTTTAAAGTATGTGACATTAGGGGATCTTGGCGCTGATTTCAGCGAACTCAAAACAAAGAGAACTTTCAATCCGGATATAGAATCGAGCTAGACTTTTTAGTGGTTGTGGAATCAAATTCCTCACCCTAGAGAACCTAAATTTGAAGAAGTGGACCATTAGAGAGTTTTTCTAAGAATCACTTGTCATAGGCCTCAAAGTAGCACTTGTTTAGAGTGAGATCTTGGAATTCCATCGAAAATATCTATGTCGACCTACGTGCCAAAAAAAGAAGGGGAACAACACGAAAGGTACATAGGAAGTTAGGGTGGATAGGTTAGATGATGGTAGGAACAATTACATGGCGTTCCCCAACCGTTAATATATGTTTCCGTATGTGACATTAGGGGCTGGCTGGCGCTGATTTCAGCGAACTCAAAACAAAGAGAACTTTCAAATCCGGATATAGAATCGAGCTAGACTTTTTAGCGGTTGTGGAATCAAATGCCTCACCCTAGAGAACCTAAATTTGAAGAAGTGGACCATTAGAGAGTTTTTCTAAGAATCACTTGTCATAGGCCTCAAAAGTAGCACTTGTTTAGAGTGAGATCTTGGAATTCCATCGAAAATATCTATGTCCACCTACGTACCAAAAGAAGAAGGGGAACAACACGAAAGGTACATAGGAAGTTAGGGTGGATAGGTTAGATGATGGTAGGAACAATTACATGGCGTTCCCCAACCGTTAATATATGTTTCCGTATGTGACATTAGGGACTGGCGGCGCTGATTTCAGCGCGAACTCAAAACAAAGAGAACTTTCCAATCCGGATATAGAATCGAGCTAGACTTTTTAGCGGTTGTGGAATCAAATTCCTCACCCTAGAGAACCTAAATTTGAAGAAGTGGACCATTAGAGAGTTTTTCTAAGAATCACTTGTCATAGGCCTCAAAAGTAGCACTTGTTTAGAGTGAGATCTTGGAATTCCATCGAAAATATCTATGTCGACCTACGTACCAAAACAAGAAGGGAACAACACGAAAGGTACATAGGAAGTTAGGGTGGATAGGTTAGATGATGGTAGGAACAATTACATGGCGTTCCCCAACCGTTAATATATGTTTCCGTATGTGACATTAGGGACTGCGGCGCTGATTTCAGCGAACTCAAAACAAAGAGAACTTTTGAATCCGATATAGAATCGAGCTAGACATTTTTTAGCGGTTGTGGAATCAAATTCCTCACCCTAGAGAACCTAAATTTGAATAAGTGGACCATTAGAGAGTTTTTCTAAGAATCACTTGTCATAGGCCTCAAAGTAGCACTTGTTTAGAGTGAGATCTTGGAATTCCATCGAAAATATCTATGTCGACCTACGTACCGAAACAAGAAGGGGAACAACATGAAAGGAACATAGAAAGTTAGGGTGGATAGGTTAGATGATGGTAGAAACAATTACATGGCGTTCCCCAACCGTTAATATATGTTTCCGTATGTGACATTAGGGACTTCTGGCGCTGATTTCAGCGCGAACTCAAAACAAAGAGAACTTTCCAATCCGGATATAGAATCGAGCTAGACTTTTTAGCGGTTGTGGAATCAAATGCCTCACCCTAGAGAACCTAAATTTGAAGAAGTGGACCATTAGAGAGTTTTTCTAAGAATCACTTGTCATAGGCCGCAAAGTAGCACTTGTTTAGAGTGAGATCTTGGAATTCCATCCAAAATATCTATGTCGACCTACATACCAAAACAAGAAGGGGAACAACACGAAAGGTACATAGGAAGTTAGGGTGGATAGGTTAGATGATGGTAGGAACAATTACATGGCGTTCCCCAACCGTTAATATATGTTTTCCGTATGTGACATTAGGGATTTCTTGGCGCTGATTTCAGCGAACTCAAAACAAAGAGAACTTTCGAATCCGGATATAGAATCGAGCTAGACTTTTTAGCGGTTGTGGAATCAAATTCCTCACCCTAGAGAACCTAAATTTGAAGAAGTGGACCATTAGAGAGTTTTTCTAAGAATCACTTGTCATAGGCCTCAAAGTAGCACTTGTTTAGAGTGAGATCTTGGAATTCCATCGAAAATATCTATGTCGACCTACGTACCAAAAAGCAAGAAGGGAACAACACGAAAGGTACATAGGAAGTTAGGGTGGATAGGTTAGATGATGGTAGGAACAATTACATGGCGTTCCCCAACCGTTAATATATGTTTCCGTATGTGACATTAGGGGACTTTGGCGCTGATTTCAGCGCGAACTCAAAACAAAGAGAACTTTCGAATCCGGATATAGAATCGAGCTAGACATTTTAGCGGTTGTGGAATCAAATTCCTCACCCTAGAGAACCTAAATTTGAAGAAGTGGACCATTAGAGAGTTTTTCTAAGAATCACTTGTCATAGGCCTCAAAGTAGCACTTGTTTAGAGTGAGATCTTGGAATTCCATCGAAAATATCTATGTCGACCTACGTACCAAAACAAGAAGGGAACAACACGAAAGGTACATAGGAAGTTAGGGTGGATAGGTTAGATGATGGTAGGAACAATTACATGGCGTTCCCCAACCGTTAATATATGTTTCCGTATGTGACATTAGGGACTGGCTGGCGCTGATTTCAGCGAACTCAAAACAAAGAGAACTTTCAAATCCGGATATAGAATCGAGCTAGACATTTTAGCGGTTGTGGAATCAAATTCCTCACCCTAGAGAACCTAAATTTGAAGAAGTGGACCATTAGAGAGTTTTTCTAAGAATCACTTGTCATAGGCCTCAAAGTAGCACTTGTTTAGAGTGAGATCTTGGAATTCCATCGAAAATATCTATGTCGACCTACGTGCCAAAACAAGAAGGGGAACGACACGAAAGGTACATAGGAAGTTAGGGTGGATAGGTTAGATGATGGTAGGAACAATTACATGGCGTTCCCCAACCGTTAATATATGTTTCGTATGTGACATTAGGGACTGCTGCTGATTTCAGCGTGAACTCAAAACAAAGAGAACTTTCAAATCCGGATATAGAATCGAGCTAGACTTTTTAGCGGTTGTGGAATCAAATTCCTCACCCTAGAGAACCTAAATTTGAAGAAGTGGACCATTAGAGAGTTTTTCTAAGAATCACTTGTCATAGGCCTCAAAGTAGCACTTGTTTAGAGTGAGATCTTGGAATTCCATCGAAAATATCTATGTCGACCTACGTGCCAAAAACAAGAAGGGGAACAACACGAAAGGTACATAGGAAGTTAGGGTGGATAGGTTAGATGATGGTAGGAACAATTACATGGCGTTCCCCAACCGTTAATATATGTTTCCGTATGTGACATTAGGGACTGCTGGCGCTGATTTCAGCGCGAACTCAAAACAAAGAGAACTTTCGAATCCGGATATAGAATCGAGCTAGACTTTTTAGCGGTTGTGGAATCAAATTCCTCACCCTAGAGAACCTAAATTTGAAGAAGTGGACCATTAGAGAGTTTTTCTAAGAATCACTTGTCATAGGCCTCAAAGTAGCACTTGTTTAGAGTGAGATCTTGGAATTCCATCGAAAATATCTATGTCGACCTACGTGCCAAAAGCAAGAAGGGAACGACACGAAAGGTACATAGGAAGTTAGGGTGGATAGGTTAGATGATGGTAGGAACAATTACATGGCGTTCCCCAACCGTTAATATATGTTTCCGTATGTGACATTAGGGACTGCTGGCGCTGATTTCAGCGAACTCAAAACAAAGAGAACTTTCAAATCCGGATATAGAATCGAGCTAGACTTTTTAGCGGTTGTGGAATCAAATTCCTCACCCTAGAGAACCTAAATTTGAAGAAGTGGACCATTAGAGAGTTTTTCTAAGAATCACTTGTCATAGGCCTCAAAGTAGCACTTGTTTAGAGTGAGATCTTGGAATTCCATCGAAAATATCTATGTCGACCTACGTACCAAAACAAGAAGGGGGAACACCACGAAAGGTACATAGGAAGTTAGGGTGGATAGGTTAGATGATGGTAGGAACAATTACATGGCGTTCCCCAACCATTAATATATGTTTCCGTATGTGACATTAGGGACTGCTGGCGCTGATTTTCAGCGCGAACTCAAAACAAAGAGAAGTTTCGAATCCGGATATAGAATCGAGCTAGACTTTTTAGCGGTTGTGGAATCAAATGCCTCACCCTAGAGAACCTAAATTTGAAGAAGTGGACCATTAGAGAGTTTTTTCTAAGAATCACTTGTCATAGGCCTCAAAGTAGCACTTGTTTAGAGTTTGGAATTCCATCGAAAATATCTATGTCGACCTACGTACCGAAGCAAGAAGGGGAACAACACGAAAGGTACATAGGAAGTTAGGGTGGATAGGTTAGATGATGGTAGGAACAATTACATGGCGTTCCCCAACCGTTAATATATGTTTCCGTATGTGACATTAGGGACTGCTGGCGCTGATTTCAGCGCGAACTCAAAACAAAGAGAACTTTCAAATCCGGATATAGAATCGAGCTAGACATTTTAGCGGTTGTGGAATCAAATTCCTCACCCTAGAGAACCTAAATTTGAAGAAGTGGAGCATTAGAGAGTTTTTCTAAGAATCACTTGTCATAGGCCTCAAAGTAGCACTTGTTTAGACTGAGATCTTGGAATTCCATCGAAAATATCTATGTCGACCTACGTACCAAACAAGAAGGGGAACGACACGAAAGGTACATAGGAAGTTAGGGTGGATAGGTTAGATGATGGTAGGAACAATTACATGGCGTTCCCCAACCGTTAATATATGTTTCCGTATGTGACATTAGGGACTGCTGGCGCTGATTTCAGCGCGAACTCAAAACAAAGAGAACTTTCAAATCCGGATATAGAATCGAGCTAGACTTTTTAGCGGTTGTGGAATCAAACGCCTCACCCTAGAGAACCTAAATTTGAAGAAGTGGACCATTAGAGAGTTTTTCTAAGAATCACTTGTCATAGGCCTCAAAGTAGCACTTGTTTAGAGTGAGATCTTGGAATTCCATCGAAAATATCTATGTCGACCTACGTGCCAAAACAAGAAGGGGAACACCACGAAAGGTACATAGGAAGTTAGGGTGGATAGGTTAGATGATGGTAGGAACAATTACATGGCGTTCCCCAACCGTTAATATATGTTTCCGTATGTGACATTAGGGACTGCTTTGGCGCTGATTTCAGCGCGAACTCAAAACAAAGAGAACTTTCGAATCCGGATATAGAATCGAGAGCTAGACATTTTTAGCGGTTGTGGAATCAAATTCCTCACCCTAGAGAACCTAAATTTGAAGAAGTGGACCATTAGAGAGTTTTTCTAAGAATCACTTGTCATAGGCCTCAAAGTAGCACTTGTTTAGAGTGAGATCTTGGAATTCCATCGAAAATATCTATGTCGACCTACGTACCAAAACAAGAAGGGGAACAACACGAAAAGGTACATAGGAAGTTAGGGTGGATAGGTTAGATGATGGTAGGAACAATTACATGGCGTTCCCCAACCGTTAATATATGTTTCCGTATGTGACATTAGGGACTGCTTTGCGCTGATTTCAGCCTTGAACTCAAAACAAAGAGAACTTTCGAATCCGGATATAGAATCGAGCTAGACATTTTAGCGGTTGTGGAATCAAATTCCTCACCCTACAGAACCTAAATTTGAAGAAGTGGACCATTAGAGAGTTTTTCTAAGAATCACTTGTCATAGGCCTCAAAGTAGCACTTGTTTAGAGTGAGATCTTGGAATTCCATCGAAAATATCTATGTCGACCTACGTACCAAAACAAGAAAAGGAACGACACGAAAGGTACATAGGAAGTTAGGGTGGATAGGTTAGATGATGGTAGAAACAATTACATGGCGTTCCCCAACCGTTAATATATGTTTCCGTATGTGACATTAGGGACTGCTGGCGCTGATTTCAGCGCGAACTCAAAACAAATAGAAGTTTCAAATCCGGATATAGAATCGAGCTAGACTTTTTAGCGGTTGTGGAATCAAACGCCTCACCCTAGAGAACCTAAATTTGAAGAAGTGGACCATTAGAGAGTTTTTCTAAGAATCACTTGTCATAGGCCTCAAAGTAGCACTTGTTTAGAGTGAGATCTTGGAATTCCATCGAAAATATCTATGTCGACCTACGTACCGAAGCAAGAAGGGGAACAACACGAAAGGTACATAGGAAGTTAGGGTGGATAGGTTAGATGATGGTAGAAACAATTACATGGCGTTCCCCAACCGTTAATATATGTTTCCGTATGTGACATTAGGGACTGGCTAATATATGCTGATTTCAGCAGAACTCAAAACAAAGAGAACTTTCAAATCCGGATATAGAATCGAGCTAGACTTTTTAGCGGTTGTGGAATCAAATTCCTCACCCTAGAGAACCTAAATTTGAAGAAGTGGACCATTAGAGAGTTTTTCTAAGAATCACTTGTCATAGGCCTCAAAGTAGCACTTGTTTAGAGTGAGATCTTGGAATTCCATCGAAAATATCTATGTCGACCTACGTACCAAAACAAGAAGGGGAACGACACGAAAGGTACATAGGAAGTTAGGGTGGATAGGTTAGATGATGGTAGGAACAATTACATGGCGTTCCCCAACCGTTAATATATGTTTCCGTATGTGACATTAGGGACTGCTGGCGCTGATTTCAGCGCGAACTCAAAACAAAGAGAACTTTCGAATCCGAATATAGAATCGAGCTAGACATTTTAGCGGTTGTGGAATCAAATTCCTCACCCTAGAGAACCTAAATTTGAAGAAGTGGACCATTAGAGAGTTTTTTCTAAGAATCACTTGTCATAGGCCTCAAAGTAGCACTTGTTTAGAGTGAGATCTTGGAATTCCATCGAAAATATCTATGTCGACCTACGTACCGAAACAAGAAGGGGAACAACACGAAAGGTACATAGGAAGTTAGGGTGGATAGGTTAGATGATGGTAGGAACAATTACATGGCGTTCCCCAACCGTTAATATATGTTTCCGTATGTGACATTAGGGGACTCTTTGGGCGCTGATTTCAGCGCGAACTCAAAACAAAGAGAACTTTTCAAATCCGGATATAGAATCGAGCTAGACTTTTTAGTGGTTGTGGAATCAAATTCCTCACCCTAGAGAACCTAAATTTGAAGAAGTGGACCATTAGAGAGTTTTTTTCTAAGAATCACTTGTCATAGGCCTCAAAGTAGCACTTGTTTAGAGTGAGATCTTGGAATTCCATCGAAAATATCTATGTCGACCTACGTACCAAAACAAGAAGGGGAACGACACGAAAGGTACATAGGAAGTTAGGGTGGATAGGTTAGATGATGGTAGGAACAATTACATGGCGTTCCCCAACCGTTAATATATGTTTCCGTATGTGACATTAGGGGCTGCTGGCGCTGATTTCAGCGAACTCAAAACAAAGAGAACTTTCAAATCCGGATATAGAATCGAGCTAGACTTTTTAGCGGTTGTGGAATCAAATTCCTCACCCTAGAGAACCTAAATTTGAAGAAGTGGACCATTAGAGAGTTTTTCTAAGAATCACTTGTCATAGGCCTCAAAGTAGCACTTGTTTAGAGTGAGATCTTGGAATTCCATCGAAAATATCTATGTCGACCTACGTGCCAAAACAAGAAGGGAACAACACGAAAGGTACATAGGAAGTTAGGGTGGATAGGTTAGATGATGGTAGGAACAATTACATGGCGTTCCCCAACCGTTAATATATGTTTCCGTATGTGACATTAGGGACTTTCTTTGCGCTGATTTCAGCGCGAACTCAAAACAAAGAGAACTTTCGAATCCGGATATAGAATCGAGCTAGACTTTTTAGCGGTTGTGGAATCAAATTCCTCACCCTAGAGAACCTAAATTTGAAGAAGTGGACCATTAGAGAGTTTTTTCTAAGAATCACTTGTCATAGGCCTCAAAGTAGCACTTGTTTAGAGTGAGATCTTGGAATTCCATCGAAAATATCTATGTCGACCTACGTGCCAAAGCAAGAAGGGGGAACAACACGAAAGGTACATAGGAAGTTAGGGTGGATAGGTTAGATGATGGTAGGAACAATTACATGGCGTTCCCCAACCGTTAATATATGTTTCCGTATGTGACATTAGGGACTGGCCGCGCTGATTTCAGCGCGAACTCAAAACAAAGAGAACTTTCAAATCCGGATATAGAATCGAGCTAGACTTTTTAGCGGTTGTGGAATCAAATTCCTCACCCTAGAGAACCTAAATTTGAAGAAGTGGACCATTAGAGAGTTTTTCTAAGAATCACTTGTCATAGGCCTCAAAGTAGCACTTGTTTAGAGTGAGATCTTGGAATTCCATCGAAAATATCTATGTCGACCTACGTACCAAAACAAGAAGGGGAACAACACGAAAGGTACATAGGAAGTTAGGGTGGATAGGTTAGATGATGGTAGGAACAATTACATGGCGTTCCCCAACCGTTAATATATGTTTCCGTATGTGACATTAGGGACTCCTGGCGCTGATTTCAGCGCGAACTCAAAACAAAGAGAACTTTCGAATCCGGATATAGAATCGAGCTAGACATTTTTAGCGGTTGTGGAATCAAATTCCTCACCCTAGAGAACCTAAATTTGAAGAAGTGGACCATTAGAGAGTTTTTCTAAGAATCACTTGTCATAGGCCTCAAAGTAGCACTTGTTTAGAGTGAGATCTTGGAATTCCATCGAAAATATCTATGTCGACCTACGTACCAAAACAAGAAGGGGAACAACACGAAAAGGTACATAGGAAGTTAGGGTGGATAGGTTAGATGATGGTAGGAACAATTACATGGCGTTCCCCAACCGTTAATATATGTTTCCGTATGTGACATTAGGGACTAGCTTTGGCGCTGATTTCAGCGCGAACTCAAAACAAAGAGAACTTTCAAATCCGGATATAGAATCGAGCTAGACTTTTTAGCGGTTGTGGAATCAAATTCCTCACCCTAGAGAACCTAAATTTGAAGAAGTGGACCATTAGAGAGTTTTTCTAAGAATCACTTGTCATAGGCCTCAAAGTAGCACTTGTTTAGAGTGAGATCTTGGAATTCCATCGAAAATATCTATGTCGACCTACGTACCAAAACAAGAAGGGGAACAACACGAAAGGTACATAGGAAGTTAGGGTGGATAGGTTAGATGATGGTAGGAACAATTACATGGCGTTCCCCAACCGTTAATATATGTTTCCGTATGTGACATTAGGGACTGGCTGGCGCTGATTTCAGCGAAACTCAAAACAAAGAGAACTTTCAAATCCGGATATAGAATCGAGCTAGACTTTTTAGCGGTTGTGGAATCAAATTCCTCACCCTAGAGAACCTAAATTTGAAGAAGTGGACCATTAGAGAGTTTTTCTAAGAATCACTTGTCATAGGCCTCAAAGTAGCACTTGTTTAGAGTGAGATCTTGGAATTCCATCGAAAATATCTATGTCGACCTACGTGCCAAAACAAGAAGGGGAACACCACGAAAGGTACATAGGAAGTTAGGGTGGATAGGTTAGATGATGGTAGGAACAATTACATGGCGTTCCCCAACCGTTAATATATGTTTCCGTATGTGACATTAGGGACTGCTGGCGCTGATTTCAGCGCGAACTCAAAACAAAGAGAACTTTCAAATCCGGATAGAGAATCGAGCTAGACATTTTAGCGGTTGTGGAATCAAATTCCTCACCCTAGAGAACCTAAATTTGAAGAAGTGGACCATTAGAGAGTTTTTCTAAGAATCACTTGTCATAGGCCTCAAAGTAGCACTTGTTTAGAGTGAGATCTTGGAATTCCATCGAAAATATCTATGTCGACCTACGTACCAAAACAAGAAGGGGAACGACATGAAAGGTACATAGGAAGTTAGGGTGGATAGGTTTGATGATGGTAGGAACAATTACATGGCGTTCCCCAACCGTTAATATATGTTTCCGTATGTGACATTAGGGACTGCTTGGCGCTGATTTCAGCGCGAACTCAAAACAACAAGAGAACTTTCAAATCCGGATATAGAATCGAGCTAGACATTTTAGCGGTTGTGGAATCAAATTCCTCACCCTAGAGAACCTAAATTTGAAGAAGTGGACCATTAGAGAGTTTTTTCTAAGAATCACTTGTCATAGGCCTCAAAGTAGCACTTGTTTAGAGTGAGATCTTGGAATTCCATCGAAAATATCTATGTCGACCCTACGTGCCAAAGCAAGAAGGGGAACACACGAAAGGTACATAGGAAGTTAGGGTGGATAGGTTAGATGATGGTAGGAACAATTACATGGCGTTCCCCAACCGTTAATATATGTTTCCGTATGTGACATTAGGGATTGCTGGCGCTGATTTCAGCGCGAACTCAAAACAAAGAGAACTTTCAAATCCGGATATAGAATCGAGCTAGACATTTTAGCGGTTGTGGAATCAAATTCCTCACCCTAGAGAACCTAAATTTGAAGAAGTGGACCATTAGAGAGTTTTTTTCTAAGAATCACTTGTCATAGGCCTCAAAGTAGCACTTGTTTAGAGTGAGATCTTGGAATTCCATCGAAAATATCTATGTCGACCTACGTACCAAACAAGAAGGGGAACACCACGAAAGGTACATAGGAAGTTAGGGTGGATAGGTTAGATGATGGTAGGAACAATTACATGGCGTTCCCCAACCGTTAATATATGTTTCCGTATGTGACATTAGGGACTGCTGGCGCTGATTTCAGCGCGAACTCAAAACAAAGAGAACTTTCGAATCCGGATATAGAATCGAGCTAGACATTTTTAGCGGTTGTGGAATCAAATTCCTCACCCTAGAGAACCTAAATTTGAAGAAGTGGACCATTAGAGAGTTTTTTCTAAGAATCACTTGTCATAGGCCTCAAAGTAGCACTTGTTTAGAGTGAGATCTTAGTTCCATCGAAAATATCTATGTCGACCTACGTACCAAAAAGAAGGGGAACAACACGAAAGGTACATAGGAAGTTAGGGTGGATAGGTTAGATGATGGTAGGAACAATTACATGGCGTTCCCCAACCGTTAATATATGTTTCCGTATGTGACATTAGGGACTCGCTGGCGCTGATTTCAGCGAACTCAAAACAAAGAGAACTTTCAAATCCGGATATAGAATCGAGCTAGACTTTTAGCGGTTGTGGAATCAAATTCCTCACCCTAGAGAACCTAAATTTGAAGAAGTGGACCATTAGAGAGTTTTTTCTAAGAATCACTTGTCATAGGCCTCAAAGTAGCACTTGTTTAGAGTGAGATCTTGGAATTCCATCGAAAATATCTATGTCGACCTACGTACCAAAACAAGAAGGGGAACGACCACGAAAGGTACATAGGAAGTTAGGGTGGATAGGTTAGATGATGGTAGGAACAATTACATGGCGTTCCCCAACCGTTAATATATGTTTCCGTATGTGACATTAGGGATCTGGCGCTGGCGCTGATTTCAGCGCGAACTCAAAACAAAGAGAACTTTCGAATCCGGATATAGAATCGAGCTAGACATTTTAGCGGTTGTGGAATCAAATTCCTCACCCTAGAGAACCTAAATTTGAAGAAGTGGACCATTAGAGAGTTTTTTTCTAAGAATCACTTGTCATAGGCCTCAAAGTAGCACTTGTTTAGAGTGAGATCTTGGAATTCCATCGAAAATATCTATGTCGACCTACGTATCAAAACAAGAAGGGGAACAACACGAAAGGTACATAGGAAGTTAGGGTGGATAGGTTAGATGATGGTAGGAACAATTACATGGCGTTCCCCAACCGTTAATATATGTTTCCGTATGTGACATTAGGGACTGCTGGCGCTGATTTCAGCGCGAACTCAAAACAAAGAGAACTTTCGAATCCGGATATAGAATCGAGCTAGACATTTTAGCGGTTGTGGAATCAAATTCCTCACCCTAGAGAACCTAAATTTGAAGAAGTGGACCATTAGAGAGTTTTTTCTAAGAATCACTTGTCATAGGCCTCAAAGTAGCACTTGTTTAGAGTGAGATCTTGGAATTCCATCGAAAATATCTATGTCGACCTACGTACCAAAAGCAAGAAGGGGGAACAACACGAAAGGTACATAGGAAGTTAGGGTGGATAGGTTAGATGATGGTAGGAACAATTACATGGCGTTCCCCAACCGTTAATATATGTTTCCGTATGTGACATTAGGGATCGCTGGGCGCTGATTTCAGCGCGAACTCAAAACAAAGAGAACTTTCGAATCCGGATATAGAATCGAGCTAGACTTTTTAGCGGTTGTGGAATCAAACGCCTCACCCTAGAGAACCTAAATTTGAAGAAGTGGACCATTAGAGAGTTTTTTCTAAGAATCACTTGTCATAGGCCTCAAAGTAGCACTTGTTTAGAGTGAGATCTTGGAATTCCATCGAAAATATCTATGTCGACCTACGTACCGAAGCAAGAAGGGGAACAACACGAAAGGTACATAGGAAGTTAGGGTGGATAGGTTAGATGATGGTAGGAACAATTACATGGCGTTCCCCAACCGTTTAATATATGTTTCGTATGTGACATTAGGGACTGCTTGGCGCTGATTTCAGCGCGAACTCAAAACAAAGAGAACTTTCGAATCCGGATATAGAATCGAGCTAGACATTTTAGCGGTTGTGGAATCAAATTCCTCACCCTAGAGAACCTAAATTTGAAGAAGTGGACCATTAGAGAGTTTTTTTCTAAGAATCACTTGTCATAGGCCTCAAAGTAGCACTTGTTTAGAGTTCTTGGAATTCCATCGAAAATATCTATGTCGACCTACGTACCAAACAAGAAGGGGAACGACACGAAAGGTACATAGGAAGTTAGGGTGGATAGGTTAGATGATGGTAGGAACAATTACATGGCGTTCCCCAACCGTTAATATATGTTTCCGTATGTGACATTAGGGACTGCTGGCGCTGATTTCAGCGCGAACTCAAAACAAAGAGAACTTTCGAATCCGGATATAGAATCGAGCTAGACTTTTTAGCGGTTGTGGAATCAAATTCCTCACCCTAGAGAACCTAAATTTGAAGAAGTGGACCATTAGAGAGTTTTTTCTAAGAATCACTTGTCATAGGCCTCAAAGTAGCACTTGTTTAGAGTGAGATCTTGGAATTCCATCGAAAATATCTATGTCGACCTACGTACCGAAGCAAGAAGGGGAACGACACGAAAGGTACATAGGAAGTTAGGGTGGATAGGTTAGATGATGGTAGGAACAATTACATGGCGTTCCCCAACCGTTAATATATGTTTCCGTATGTGACATTAGGGACTGCTGGCGCTGATTTCAGCGTGAACTCAAAACAAAGAGAAGTTTCAAATCCGAATATAGAATCGAGCTAGACTTTTTAGCGGTTGTGCAATCAAACGCCTCACCCTGGAGAACCTAAATTTGAAGAAGTGGACCATTAGAGAGTTTTTCTAAGAATCACTTGTCATAGGCCTCAAAGTAGCACTTGTTTAGAGTGAGATCTTGGAATTCCATCGAAAATATCTATGTCGACCTACGTACCGAAGCAAGAAGGGGAACACCAAGAAAGGTACATAGAAAGTTAGGGTGGATAGGTTAGATGATGGTAGGAACAATTACATGGCGTTCCGCAACCGTTAATATATGTTTCCGTATGTGACATTAGGGACTGCTGGCGCTGATTTCAGCGCGAACTCAAAACAAAGAGAACTTTCGAATCCGGATATAGAATCGAGCTAGACATTTTAGCGGTTGTGGAATCAAATTCCTCACCCTAGAGAACCTAAATTTGAAGAAGTGGACCATTAGAGAGTTTTTTCTAAGAATCACTTGTCATAGGCCTCAAAGTAGCACTTGTTTAGTTCCATCGAAAATATCTATGTCGACCTACGTACCAAACAAGAAGGGGAACGACACGAAAGGTACATAGGAAGTTAGGGTGGATAGGTTAGATGATGGTAGGAACAATTACATGGCGTTCCCCAACCGTTAATATATGTTTCCGTATGTGACATTAGGGACTCACGGCGCTGATTTCAGCGCGAACTCAAAACAATGAGAACTTTCGAATCCGGATAGAGAATCGAGCTAGACATTTTAGCGGTTGTGGAATCAAATTCCTCACCCTAGAGAACCTAAATTTGAAGAAGTGGACCATTAGAGAGTTTTTTCTAAGAATCACTTGTCATAGGCCTCAAAGTAGCACTTGTTTAGAGTGAGATCTTGGAATTCCATCGAAAATATCTATGTCGACCTACGTACCAAAACAAGAAGGGGAACGACACGAAAGGTACATAGGAAGTTAGGGTGGATAGGTTAGATGATGGTAGGAACAATTACATGGCGTTCCCCAACCGTTAATATATGTTTCCGTATGTGACATTAGGGACTGCTGGCGCTGATTTCAGCGCGAACTCAAAACAAAGAGAAGTTTTGAATCCGAATATAGAATCGAGCTAGACTTTTTAGCGGTTGTGCAATCAAATGCCTCACCCTAGAGAACCTAAATTTGAAGAAGTGGACCATTAGAGAGTTTTTCTAAGAATCACTTGTCATAGGCCTCAAAGTAGCACTTGTTTAGAGTGAGATCTTGGAATTCCATCGAAAATATCTATGTCGACCTACGTACCGAAGCAAGAAGGGGAACACCACGAAAGGTACATAGGAAGTTAGGGTGGATAGGTTAGATGATGGTAGGAACAATTACATGGCGTTCCCCAACCGTTAATATATGTTTCCGTATGTGACATTAGGGACTGCTGGCGCTGATTTCAGCGCGAACTCAAAACAAAGAGAACTTTCGAATCCGGATATAGAATCGAGCTAGACATTTTAGCGGTTGTGGAATCAAATTCCTCACCCTAGAGAACCTAAATTTGAAGAAGTGGAGCATTAGAGAGTTTTTTCTAAGAATCACTTGTCATAGGCCTCAAAGTAGCACTTGTTTAGTTCCATCGAAAATATCTATGTCGACCTACGTACCAAACAAGAAGGGGAACGACACGAAAGGTACATAGGAAGTTAGGGTGGATAGGTTAGATGATGGTAGGAACAATTACATGGCGTTCCCCAACCGTTAATATATGTTTCCGTATGTGACATTAGGGACTGCTGGCGCTGATTTCAGCGCGAACTCAAAACAATGAGAACTTTCGAATCCGGATAGAGAATCGAGCTAGACATTTTAGCGGTTGTGGAATCAAATTCCTCACCCTAGAGAACCTAAATTTGAAGAAGTGGACCATTAGAGAGTTTTTTCTAAGAATCACTTGTCATAGGCCTCAAAGTAGCACTTGTTTAGAGTGAGATCTTGGAATTCCATCGAAAATATCTATGTCGACCTACGTACCAAAAAGCAAGAAGGGAACAACACGAAAGGTACATAGGAAGTTAGGGTGGATAGGTTAGATGATGGTAGGAACAATTACATGGCGTTCCCCAACCGTTAATATATGTTTTTCGTATGTGACATTAGGGACTGCGGCGCTGATTTCAGCGCGAACTCAAAACAAAGAGAACTTTCCAATCCGGATATAGAATCGAGCTAGACTTTTTAGCGGTTGTGGAATCAAATTCCTCACCCTAGAGAACCTAAATTTGAAGAAGTGGACCATTAGAGAGTTTTTTCTAAGAATCACTTGTCATAGGCCTCAAAGTAGCACTTGTTTAGAGTGAGATCTTGGAATTCCATCGAAAATATCTATGTCGACCTACATACCAAAACAAGAAGGGGAACAACACGAAAGGTACATAGGAAGTTAGGGTGGATAGGTTAGATGATGGTAGGAACAATTACATGGCGTTCCCCAATCGTTAATATATGTTTCCGTATGTGACATTAGGGATCTGCTGGCGCTGATTTCAGCGCGAACTCAAAACAAAGAGAACTTTCGAATCCGGATATAGAATCGAGCTAGACTTTTTAGCGGTTGTGGAATCAAATTCCTCACCCTAGAGAACCTAAATTTGAAGAAGTGGACCATTAGAGAGTTTTTTTTCTAAGAATCACTTGTCATAGGCCTCAAAGTAGCAGCACTTGTTTAGTTTTGGAATTCCATCGAAAATATCTATGTCGACCTACGTACCAAAACAAGAAGGGGGAACGACACGAAAGGTACATAGGAAGTTAGGGTGGATAGGTTAGATGATGGTAGGAACAATTACATGGCGTTCCCCAACCGTTAATATATGTTTCCGTATGTGACATTAGGGATCTGCTGGCGCTGATTTCAGCGCGAACTCAAAACAAAGAGAACTTTCGAATCCGGATATAGAATCGAGCTAGACATTTTAGCGGTTGTGGAATCAAATTCCTCACCCTAGAGAACCTAAATTTGAAGAAGTGGACCATTAGAGAGTTTTTCTAAGAATCACTTGTCATAGGCCTCAAAGTAGCACTTGTTTAGAGTTCTTGGAATTCCATCGAAAATATCTATGTCGACCTACGTACCAAAACAAGAAGGGGAACGACACGAAAGGTACATAGGAAGTTAGGGTGGATAGGTTAGATGATGGTAGGAACAATTACATGGCGTTCCCCAACCGTTAATATATGTTTCCGTATGTGACATTAGGGATCGCTTGGCGCTGATTTCAGCGCGAACTCAAAACAAAGAGAACTTTCGAATCCGGATATAGAATCGAGCTAGACATTTTAGCGGTTGTGGAATCAAATTCCTCACCCTAGAGAACCTAAATTTGAAGAAGTGGACCATTAGAGAGTTTTTTTCTAAGAATCACTTGTCATAGGCCTCAAAGTAGCACTTGTTTAGAGTGAGATCTTGGAATTCCATCGAAAATATCTATGTCGACCTACGTACCAAACAAGAAGGGGAACAACACGAAAGGTACATAGGAAGTTAGGGTGGATAGGTTAGATGATGGTAGGAACAATTACATGGCGTTCCCCAACCGTTAATATATGTTTCCGTATGTGACATTAGGGACTGCCGGGCGCTGATTTCAGCGCGAACTCAAAACAAAGAGAACTTTCGAATCCGGATATAGAATCGAGCTAGACTTTTAGCGGTTGTGGAATCAAATTCCTCACCCTAGAGAACCTAAATTTGAAGAAGTGGACCATTAGAGAGTTTTTCTAAGAATCACTTGTCATAGGCCTCAAAGTAGCACTTGTTTAGAGTCCATCTTGGAATTCCATCGAAAATATCTATGTCGACCTACGTACCAAAACAAGAAGGGGAACAACACGAAAGGTACATAGGAAGTTAGGGTGGATAGGTTAGATGATGGTAGGAACAATTACATGGCGTTCGCCAACCGTTAATATATGTTTCCGTATATGACATTAGGGACTGCTGGCGCTGATTTCTGCGCGAACTCAAAACAAAGAGAACTTTCAATCCGGATATAGAATCGAGCTAGACTTTTTAGCGGTTGTGGAATCAAATTCCTCACCCTAGAGAACCTAAATTTGAAGAAGTGGACCATTAGAGAGTTTTTTCTAAGAATCACTTGTCATAGGCCTCAAAGTAGCACTTGTTTAGAGTGAGATCTTGGAATTCCATCGAAAATATCTATGTCGACCTACGTACCAAAAGAAGAAGGGGAACAACACGAAAGGTACATAGGAAGTTAGGGTGGATAGGTTAGATGTTGGTAGGAACAATTACATGGCGTTCCCCAACCGTTAATATATGTTTCCGTATGTGACATTAGGGACTCTTTGGCGCTGATTTCAGCGAACTCAAAACAAAGAGAACTTTCAAATCCGGATATAGAATCGAGCTAGACATTTTAGCGGTTGTGGAATCAAATTCCTCACCCTAGAGAACCTAAATTTGAAGAAGTGGACCATTAGAGAGTTTCTCTAAGAATCACTTGTCATAGGCCTCAAAATAGCACTTGTTTACAGTGAGAGCTTGGAATTCCATCGAAAATATCTATGTCGACCTACGTACCAAAACAAGAAGGGGAACAACACGAAAGGTACATAGGAAGTTAGGGTGGATAGGTTAGATGATGGTAGGAACAATTACATGGCGTTCCCCAACCGTTAATATATGTTTCCGTATGTGACATTAGGGACTGCTGGCGCTGATTTCAGCGCGAACTCAAAACAAAGAGAACTTTCGAATCCGGATATAGAATCGAGCTAGACATTTTAGCGGTTGTGGAATCAAATTCCTCACCCTAGAGAACCTAAATTTGAAGAAGTGGACCATTAGAGAGTTTTTCTAAGAATCACTTGTCATAGGCCTCAAAGTAGCACTTGTTTAGTTCCATCGAAAATATCTATGTCGACCTACGTACCAAACAAGAAGGGGAACGACACGAAAGGTACATAGGAAGTTAGGGTGGATAGGTTAGATGATGGTAGGAACAATTACATGGCGTTCCCCAACCGTTAATATATGTTTCCGTATGTGACATTAGGGATCTGCTGGCGCTGATTTCAGCGCGAACTCAAAACAAAGAGAACTTTCGAATCCGGATAGAGAATCGAGCTAGACATTTTAGCGGTTGTGGAATCAAATTCCTCACCCTAGAGAACCTAAATTTGAAGAAGTGGACCATTAGAGAGTTTTTCTAAGAATCACTTGTCATAGGCCTCAAAGTAGCACTTGTTTAGAGTGAGATCTTGGAATTCCATCGAAAATATCTATGTCGACCTACGTACCAAAAAGCAAGAAGGGGAACAACACGAAAGGTACATAGGAAGTTAGGGTGGATAGGTTAGATGATGGTAGGAACAATTACATGGCGTTCCCCAACCGTTAATATATGTTTCCGTATGTGACATTAGGGACTGCTTTGGCGCTGATTTCAGCGCGAACTCAAAACAAAGAGAACTTTCAAATCCGATATAGAATCGAGCTAGACATTTTAGCGGTTGTGGAATCAAATTCCTCACCCTAGAGAACCTAAATTTGAAGAAGTGGACCATTAGAGAGTTTTTCTAAGAATCACTTGTCATAGGCCTCAAAGTAGCACTTGTTTAGAGTGAAATCTTGGAATTCCATCGAAAATATCTATGTCGACCTACGTACCAAAACAAGAAGGGGAACAACACGAAAGGTACATAGGAAGTTAGGGTGGATAGGTTAGATGATGGTAGGAACAATTACATGGCGTTCCCCAACCGTTAATATATGTTTCCGTATGTGACATTAGGGGATTTCTGGGCGCTGATTTCAGCGCGAACTCAAAACAAAGAGAACTTTCGAATCCGGATATAGAATCGAGCTAGACATTTTAGCGGTTGTGGAATCAAATTCCTCACCCTAGAGAACCTAAATTTGAAGAAGTGGAGCATTAGAGAGTTTTTTCTAAGAATCACTTGTCATAGGCCTCAAAGTAGCACTTGTTTAGTTCCATCGAAAATATCTATGTCGACCTACGTACCAAACAAGAAGGGGAACGACACGAAAGGTACATAGGAAGTTAGGGTGGATAGGTTAGATGATGGTAGGAACAATTACATGGCGTTCCCCAACCGTTAATATATGTTTCCGTATGTGACATTAGGGATCTCTTTGCGCTGATTTCAGCGCGAACTCAAAACAAAGAGAACTTTCGAATCCGGATAGAGAATCGAGCTAGACATTTTAGCGGTTGTGGAATCAAATTCCTCACCCTAGAGAACCTAAATTTGAAGAAGTGGACCATTAGAGAGTTTTTTCTATGAATCACTTGTCATAGGCCTCAAAGTAGCACTTGTTTAGAGTGAGATCTTGGAATTCCATCGAAAATATCTATGTCGACCTACGTACCGAAGCAAGAAGGGGAACAACACGAAAGGTACATAGGAAGTTAGGGTGGATAGGTTAGATGATGGTAGGAACAATTACATGGCGTTCCCCAACCGTTAATATATGTTTTCGTATGTGACATTAGGGACTGCTGGCGCTGATTTCAGAGCGAACTCAAAACAAAGAGAACTTTCCAATCCGGATATAGAATCGAGCTAGACTTTTTAGCGGTTGTGGAATCAAACGCCTCACCCTAGAGAACCTAAATTTGAAGAAGTGGACCATTAGAGAGTTTTTCTAAGAATCACTTGTCATAGGCCTCAAAGTAGCACTTGTTTAGAGTGAAATCTTAGAATTCCATCGAAAATATCTATGTCGACCTACATACCAAAACAAGAAGGGGAACAACACGAAAGGTACATAGGAAGTTAGGGTGGATAGGTTAGATGATGGTAGGAACAATTACATGGCGTTCCCCAACCGTTAATATATGTTTCCGTATGTGACATTAGGGACTGCTTGCGCTGATTTCAGCGCGAACTCAAAACAAAGAGAACTTTCCAATCCGGATATAGAATCGAGCTAGACTTTTTAGCGGTTGTGGAATCAAATGCCTCACCCTAGAGAACCTAAATTTGAAGAAGTGGACCATTAGAGAGTTTTTTCTAAGAATCACTTGTCATAGGCCTCAAAGTAGCACTTGTTTAGTTCCATCTTGGAAATCCATCTAAAATATCTATGTCGACCTACGTACCAAAACAAGAAGGGGGAACAACACGAAAGGTACATAGGAAGTTAGGGTGGATAGGTTAGATGATGGTAGGAACAATTACATGGCGTTCCCCAACCGTTAATATATGTTTCCGTATGTGACATTAGGGACTGCTGGCGCTGATTTCAGCGCGAACTCAAAACAAAGAGAACTTTCGAATCCGGATATAGAATCGAGCTAGACATTTTAGCGGTTGTGGAATCAAATTCCTCACCCTAGAGAACCTAAATTTGAAGAAGTGGACCATTAGAGAGTTTTTTCTAAGAATCACTTGTCATAGGCCTCAAAGTAGCACTTGTTTAGAGTCGGATCTTGGAATTCCATCGAAAATATCTATGTCGACCTACGTACCAAAACAAGAAGGGGAACGACACGAAAGGTACATAGGAAGTTAGGGTGGATAGGTTAGATGATGGTAGGAACAATTACATGGCGTTCCCCAACCGTTAATATATGTTTCCGTATGTGACATTAGGGACTGCTGGCGCTGATTTCAGCGCGAACTCAAAACAAAGAGAACTTTCGAATCCGAATATAGAATCGAGCTAGACATTTTAGCGGTTGTGGAATCAAATTCCTCACCCTAGAGAACCTAAATTTGAAGAAGTGGACCATTAGAGAGTTTTTCTAAGAATCACTTGTCATAGGCCTCAAAGTAGCACTTGTTTAGAGTGAGATCTTGGAATTCCATCGAAAATATCTATGTCGACCTACGTACCGAAGCAAGAAGGGGAACAACACGAAAGGTACATAGGAAGTTAGGGTGGATAGGTTAGATGATGGTAGGAACAATTACATGGCGTTCCCCAACCGTTAATATATGTTTCCGTATGTGACATTAGGGACTGCTGGCGCTGATTTCAGCGCGAACTCAAAACAAAGAGAACTTTCAAATCCGGATATAGAATCGAGCTAGACATTTTAGCGGTTGTGGAATCAAATTCCTCACCCTAGAGAACCTAAATTTGAAGAAGTGGACCATTAGAGAGTTTTTCTAAGAATCACTTGTCATAGGCCTCAAAGTAGCACTTGTTTAGAGTGAGATCTTGGAATTCCATCGAAAATATCTATGTCGACCTACGTACCAAAACAAGAAGGGGAACACCACGAAAAGGTACATAGGAAGTTAGGGTGGATAGGTTAGATGATGGTAGGAACAATTACATGGCGTTCCCCAACCGTTAATATATGTTTCCGTATGTGACATTAGGGACTCTTTGGCGCTGATTTCAGCGCGAACTCAAAACAAAGAGAACTTTCAAATCCGGATAGAGAATCGAGCTAGACATTTTAGCGGTTGTGGAATCAAATTCCTCACCCTAGAGAACCTAAATTTGAAGAAGTGGACCATTAGAGAGTTTTTTCTAAGAATCACTTGTCATAGGCCTCAAAGTAGCACTTGTTTAGTTCCATCGAAAATATCTATGTCGACCTACGTACCAAACAAGAAGGGGAACGACACGAAAGGTACATAGGAAGTTAGGGTGGATAGGTTAGATGATGGTAGGAACAATTACATGGCGTTCCCCAACCGTTAATATATGTTTCCGTATGTGACATTAGGGACTGGCGGCGCTGATTTCAGCGCGAACTCAAAACAAAGAGAAACTTTCGAATCCGGATATAGAATCGAGCTAGACATTTTAGCGGTTGTGGAATCAAATTCCTCACCCTAGAGAACCTAAATTTGAAGAAGTGGACCATTAGAGAGTTTTTCTAAGAATCACTTGTCATAGGCCTCAAAGTAGCACTTGTTTAGAGTGAGATCTTGGAATTCCATCGAAAATATCTATGTCGACCTACGTACCGAAGGGAACAACACGAAAGGTACATAGGAAGTTAGGGTGGATAGGTTAGATGATGGTAGGAACAATTACATGGCGTTCCCCAACCGTTAATATATGTTTCCGTATGTGACATTAGGGACTGCTGGCGCTGATTTCAGCGCGAACTCAAAACAAAGAGAACTTTCGAATCCGGATATAGAATCGAGCTAGACATTTTAGCGGTTGTGGAATCAAATTCCTCACCCTAGAGAACCTAAATTTGAAGAAGTGGACCATTAGAGAGTTTTTCTAAGAATCACTTGTCATAGGCCTCAAAGTAGCACTTGTTTAGAGTGAAATCTTGGAATTCCATCGAAAATATCTATGTCGACCTACATACCAAAAACAAGAAGGGGAACAACACGAAAGGTACATAGGAAGTTAGGGTGGATAGGTTAGATGATGGTAGGAACAATTACATGGCGTTCCCCAACCGTTAATATATGTTTCCGTATGTGACATTAGGGATCTTTGGCGCTGATTTCAGCGCGAACTCAAAACAAAGAGAAGTTTCGAATCCGGATATAGAATCGAGCTAGACTTTTTAGCGGTTGTGGAATCAAATGCCTCACCCTAGAGAACCTAAATTTGAAGAAGTGGACCATTAGAGAGTTTTTCTAAGAATCACTTGTCATAGGCCTCAAAGTAGCACTTGTTTAGAGTTCTTGGAATTCCATCGAAAATATCTATGTCGACCTACGTACCAAAACAAGAAGGGGAACAACACGAAAAGGTACATAGGAAGTTAGGGTGGATAGGTTAGATGATGGTAGGAACAATTACATGGCGTTCCCCAACCGTTAATATATGTTTCCGTATGTGACATTAGGGACTGCTGGCGCTGATTTCAGCGCGAACTCAAAACAAAGAGAACTTTCGAATCCGGATATAGAATCGAGCTAGACATTTTAGCGGTTGTGGAATCAAATTCCTCACCCTAGAGAACCTAAATTTGAAGAAGTGGACCATTAGAGAGTTTTTCTAAGAATCACTTGTCATAGGCCTCAAAGTAGCACTTGTTTAGAGTGAGATCTTGGAATTCCATCGAAAATATCTATGTCGACCTACGTACCGAAGCAAGAAGGGGAACAACACGAAAGGTACATAGGAAGTTAGGGTGGATAGGTTAGATGATGGTAGGAACAATTACATGGCGTTCCCCAACCGTTAATATATGTTTCCGTATGTGACATTAGGGACTGCTGGCGCTGATTTCAGCGCGAACTCAAAACAAAGAGAACTTTCGAATCCGAATATAGAATCGAGCTAGACATTTTAGCGGTTGTGGAATCAAATTCCTCACCCTAGAGAACCTAAATTTGAAGAAGTGGACCATTAGAGAGTTTTTCTAAGAATCACTTGTCATAGGCCTCAAAGTAGCACTTGTTTAGAGTCGGATCTTGGAATTCCATCGAAAATATCTATGTCGACCTACGTACCAAAACAAGAAGGGGAACGACACGAAAGGTACATAGGAAGTTAGGGTGGATAGGTTAGATGATGGTAGGAACAATTACATGGCGTTCCCCAACCGTTAATATATGTTTCCGTATGTGACATTAGGGACTGCTGGCGCTGATTTCAGCGCGAACTCAAAACAAAGAGAACTTTCAAATCCGGATATAGAATCGAGCTAGACATTTTAGCGGTTGTGGAATCAAATTCCTCACCCTAGAGAACCTAAATTTGAAGAAGTGGACCATTAGAGAGTTTTTCTAAGAATCACTTGTCATAGGCCTCAAAGTAGCACTTGTTTAGAGTGAGATCTTGGAATTCCATCGAAAATATCTATGTCGACCCTACGTACCAAAAACAAGAAGGGGAACAACACGAAAGGTACATAGGAAGTTAGGGTGGATAGGTTAGATGATGGTAGGAACAATTACATGGCGTTCCCCAACCGTTAATATATGTTTCCGTATGTGACATTAGGGACTCTTGGCGCTGATTTCAGCGAACTCAAAACAAAGAGAACTTTCAATCCGGATATAGAATCGAGCTAGACTTTTTAGCGGTTGTGGAATCAAATGCCTCACCCTAGAGAACCTAAATTTGAAGAAGTGGACCATTAGAGAGTTTTTCTAAGAATCACTTGTCATAGGCCTCAAAGTAGCACTTGTTTAGAGTGAGATCTTGGAATTCCATCGAAAATATCTATGTCGACCTACGTACCAAAAAACAGAGAAGGGGAACAACACGAAAGGTACATAGGAAGTTAGGGTGGATAGGTTAGATGATGGTAGGAACAATTACATGGCGTTCCCCAACCGTTAATATATGTTTCCGTATGTGACATTAGGGATCTCTGGCGGCGCTGATTTCAGCGCGAACTCAAAACAAAGAGAACTTTCAAATCCGGATATAGAATCGAGCTAGACATTTTTAGCGGTTGTGGAATCAAATTCCTCACCCTAGAGAACCTAAATTTGAAGAAGTGGACCATTAGAGAGTTTTTTTTCTAAGAATCACTTGTCATAGGCCTCAAAGTAGCACTTGTTTAGAGTGAGATCTTGGAATTCCATCGAAAATATCTATGTCGACCTACGTATCAAAAAAAGAAGGGGAACAACACGAATGGTACTTAGGAAGTTAGGGTGGATAGGTTAGATGATGGTAGGAACATTTACATGGCGTTCCCCAACCGTTAATTTATGTTTCCGTATGTGACATTAGGGACTGCTGGCGCTGATTTCAGCGCGAACTCAAAACAAAGAGAACTTTTTGAATCCGGAATATAGAATCGAAAGACTTTTTAGCGGTTGTGGAATCAAATTCCTCACCCTAGAGAACCTAAATTTGAAGAAGTGGACCATTAGAGAGTTTTTCTAAGAATCACTTGTCATAGGCCTCAAAGTAGCACTTGTTTAGAGTGAGATCTTGGAATTCCATCGAAAATATCTATGTCGACCTACGCATCAAAACAAGAAGGGGAACAACACGAAAGGTACATAGGAAGTTAGGGTGGATAGGTTAGATGATGGTAGGAACAATTACATGGCGTTCCCCAACCGTTAATATATGTTTCCGTATGTGACATGAGGGACTGCTGGCGCTGATTTCAGAGCGAACTCAAAACAAAGAGAAGTTTCGAATCCGGATATAGAATCGAGCTAGACTTTTTAGCGGTTGTGGAATCAAACGCCTCACCCTAGAGAACCTAAATTTGAAGAAGTGGACCATTAGAGAGTTTTTCTAAGAATCACTTGTCATAGGCCTCAAAGTAGCACTTGTTTAGAGTGAGATCTTGGAATTCCATCGAAAAATATCTATGTCGACCTACGTACCAAAAACAAGAAGGGGAACAACACGAAAGGTACATAGGAAGTTAGGGTGGATAGGTTAGATGATGGTAGGAACAATTACATGGCGTTCCCCAACCGTTAATATATGTTTCCGTATGTGACATTAGGGACTCGCCGGGCGCTGATTTCAGCGAACTCAAAACAAAGAGAACTTTCGAATCCGGATATAGAATCGAGCTAGACATTTTAGCGGTTGTGGAATCAAATTCCTCACCCTAGAGAACCTAAATTTGAAGAAGTGGACCATTAGAGAGTTTTTCTAAGAATCACTTGTCATAGGCCTCAAAGTAGCACTTGTTTAGAGTTCTTGGAATTCCATCGAAAATATCTATGTCGACCTACGTACCAAAACAAGAAGGGAACAACACGAAAGGTACATAGGAAGTTAGGGTGGATAGGTTAGATGATGGTAGGAACAATTACATGGCGTTCCCAACCGTTAATATATGTTTCCGTATGTGACATTAGGGGGATCTGGCGCTGATTTCAGCGAACTCAAAACAAAGAGAACTTTCGAATCCGGATATAGAATCGAGCTAGACATTTTAGCGGTTGTGGAATCAAATTCCTCACCCTAGAGAACCTAAATTTGAAGAAGTGGACCATTAGAGAGTTTTTCTAAGAATCACTTGTCATAGACCTCAAAGTAGCACTTGTTTAGAGTGAGATCTTGGAATTCCATCGAAAATATCTATGTCGACCTACGTACCGAAGCAAGAAGGGGAACAACACGAAAGGTACATAGGAAGTTAGGGTGGATAGGTTAGATGATGGTAGAAACAATTACATGGCGTTCCCCAACCGTTAATATATGTTTCCGTATGTGACATTAGGGACTGCTGGCGCTGATTTCAGCGCGAACTCAAAACAAAGAGAACTTTCCAATCCGGATATAGAATCGAGCTAGACTTTTTAGCGGTTGTGGAATCAAACGCCTCACACTAGAGAACCTAAATTTGAATAAGTGGACCATTAGAGAGTTTTTCTAAGAATCACTTGTCATAGGCCTCAAAGTAGCACTTGTTTAGAGTGAGATCTTGGAATTCCATCGAAAATATCTATGTCGACCTACGTACCGAAACAAGAAGGGGAACAACATGAAAGGAACATAGAAAGTTAGGGTGGATAGGTTAGATGATGGTAGAAACAATTATATGGCGTTCCCCAACCGTTATTATATGTTTCCGTATGTGACATTAGGGACTGCTGGCGCTGATTTCAGCGCGAACTCAAAACAAAGAGAAACTTTTGAATCCGGATATAGAATCGAGCTAGACTTTTTAGCGGTTGTGGAATCAAACGCCTCACCCTAGAGAACCTAAATTTGAAGAAGTGGACCATTAGAGAGTTTCTCTAAGAATCACTTGTCATAGGCCTCAAAATAGCACTTGTTTACAGTGAGATCTTGGAATTCCATCGAAAATATCTATGTCGACCTACGTATCAAAACAAGAAGGGGAACACCACACGAAGGTACATAGGAAGTTAGGGTGGATAGGTTAGATGATGGTAGGAACAATTACATGGCGTTCCCCAACCGTTAATATATGTTTCCGTATGTGACATTAGGGACTCTTTGGGCGCTGATTTCAGCGCGAACTCAAAACAAAGAGAACTTTCGAATCCGGATATAGAATCGAGCTAGACATTTTAGCGGTTGTGGAATCAAATTCCTCACCCTAGAGAACCTAAATTTGAAGAAGTGGACCATTAGAGAGTTTTTCTAAGAATCACTTGTCATAGGCCTCAAAGTAGCACTTGTTTAGAGTTCTTGGAATTCCATCGAAAATATCTATGTCGACCTACGTACCAAAAACAAGAAGGGAACAACACGAAAGGTACATAGGAAGTTAGGGTGGATAGGTTAGATGATGGTAGGAACAATTACATGGCGTTCCCCAACCGTTAATATATGTTTCCGTATGTGACATTAGGGACTTGGCGCTGATTTCAGCGCGAACTCAAAAACAAAGAGAACTTTCAAATCCGGATAGAGAATCGAGCTAGACATTTTAGCGGTTGTGGAATCAAATTCCTCACCCTAGAGAACCTAAATTTGAAGAAGTGGACCATTAGAGAGTTTTTCTAAGAATCACTTGTCATAGGCCTCAAAGTAGCACTTGTTTAGAGTGAGATCTTGGAATTCCATCGAAAATATCTATGTCGACCTACGTCCGAAGCAAGAAGAAGGAACAACACGAAAAGGTACATAGGAAGTTAGGGTGGATAGGTTAGATGATGGTAGGAACAATTACATGGCGTTCCCCAACCGTTAATATATGTTTTTCGTATGTGACATTAGGGACTCTTTGGCGCTGATTTCGGAGCGAACTCAAAACAAAGAGAACTTTCCAATCCGGATATAGAATCGAGCTAGACTTTTTAGCGGTTGTGGAATCAAATTCCTCACCCTAGAGAACCTAAATTTGAAGAAGTGGACCATTAGAGAGTTTTTCTAAGAATCACTTGTCATAGGCCTCAAAGTAGCACTTGTTTAGAGTGAAATCTTGGAATTCCATCGAAAATATCTATGCTGGAGCCTACATACCAAAACAAGAAGGGGAACAACACGAAAGGTACATAGGAAGTTAGGGTGGATAGGTTAGATGATGGTAGGAACAATTACATGGCGTTCCCCAACCGTTAATATATGTTTCCGTATGTGACATTAGGGGATTTCTTTGGCGCTGATTTCAGCAGCGAACTCAAAACAAAGAGAAGTTTCGAATCCGGATATAGAATCGAGCTAGACATTTTAGCGGTTGTGGAATCAAATTCCTCACCCTAGAGAACCTAAATTTGAAGAAGTGGACCATTAGAGTTTTTCTAAGAATCACTTGTCATAGGCCTCAAAGTAGCACTTGTTTAGAGTGAGATCTTGGAATTCCATCGAAAATATCTATGTCGACCTACGTACCAAAACAAGAAGGGGAACGACACGAAAGGTACATAGGAAGTTAGGGTGGATAGGTTAGATGATGGTAGGAACAATTACATGGCGTTCCCCAACCGTTAATATATGTTTCCGTATGTGACATTAGGGATCTCTGGGCGCTGATTTCAGCTGAACTCAAAACAAAGAGAACTTTCGAATCCGAATATAGAATCGAGCTAGACATTTTAGCGGTTGTGGAATCAAATTCCTCACCCTAGAGAACCTAAATTTGAAGAAGTGGACCATTAGAGAGTTTTTTCTAAGAATCACTTGTCATAGGCCTCAAAGTAGCACTTGTTTAGAGTCCTTGGAATTCCATCGAAAATATCTATGTCCACCTACGTCTAAAAACAAGAAGGGGAACGACACGAAAGGTACATAGGAAGTTAGGGTGGATAGGTTAGATGATGGTAGGAACAATTACATGGCGTTCCCCAACCGTTAATATATGTTTCCGTATGTGACATTAGGGATTAGCCGGCGCTGATTTCAGCGCGAACTCAAAACAAAGAGAACTTTCAAATCCGGATATAGAATCGAGCTGACTTTTTAGCGGTTGTGGAATCAAATTCCTCACCCTAGAGAACCTAAATTTGAAGAAGTGGACCATTAGAGTTTTTCTAAGAATCACTTGTCATAGGCCTCAAAGTAGCACTTGTTTAGAGTGAGATCTTGGAATTCCATCGAAAATATCTATGTGGACCTACGTACCAAAACAAGAAGGAACAACACGAAAGGTACATAGGAAGTTAGGGTGGATAGGTTAGATGATGGTAGGAACAATTACATGGCGTTCCCAACCGTTAATATATGTTTCATATGTGACATTAGGGATTCTTGGCGCTGATTTCAGCGTGAACTCAAAACAAAGAGAACTTTCGAATCCGAATATAGAATCGAGCTAGACTTTTTAGCGGTTGTGGAATCAAATGCCTCACCCTAGAGAACCTAAATTTGAAGAAGTGGACCATTAGAGAGTTTTTCTAAGAATCACTTGTCATAGGCCTCAAAGTAGCACTTGTTTAGAGTGAGATCTTGGAATTCCATCGAAAATATCTATGTCACCTACGTACCAAAAGCAAGAAGGGGAACAACACGAAAGGGACATAGGAAGTTAGGGTGGATAGGTTAGATGATGGTAGGAACAATTACATGGCGTTCCCCAACCGTTAATATATGTTTTCGTATGTGACATTAGGGACTGCTTTGCGCTGATTTCAGCGCGAACTCAAAACAAAGAGAACTTTCGAATCCGGATATAGAATCGAGGCTAGACTTTTTAGCGGTTGTGGAATCAAATTCCTCACCCTAGAGAACCTAAATTTGAAGAAGTGGACCATTAGAGAGTTTTTCTAAGAATCACTTGTCATAGGCCTCAAAGTAGCACTTGTTTAGAGTGAGATCTTGGAATTCCATCGAAAATATCTATGTCGACCTACGTCTTCAAAACAAGAAGGGGAACAACACGAAAAGGTACATAGGAAGTTAGGGTGGATAGGTTAGATGATGGTAGGAACAATTACATGGCGTTCCCCAACCGTTAATATATGTTTCCGTATGTGACATTAGGGACAGCCGGGCGCTGATTTCAGCGCCAACTCAAAACAAAAAGAGAAGTTTTGAATCCAAATATAGAATCGAGCTAGACATTTTAGCGGTTGTGGAATCAAATTCCTCACCCTAGAGAACCTAAATTTGAAGAAGTGGACCATTAGAGAGTTTTTCTAAGAATCACTTGTCATAGGCCTCAAAGTAGCACTTGTTTAGAGTGAGATCTTGGAATTCCATCGAAAATATCTATGTCCACCTACGTCTCAAAAAGAAGAAGGGGGAACAACACGAAAAGGTACATAGGAAGTTAGGGTGGATAGGTTAGATGATGGTAGGAACAATTACATGGCGTTCCCCAACCGTTAATATATGTTTCCGTATGTGACATTAGGGAGTGGTTTGGCGCGATTTCAGCGCGAACTCAAAACAAAGAGAACTTTTGAATCAATATAGAATCGGTGCTAGACTTTTTAGCGGTTGTGGAATCAAATGCCTCACCCTAGAGAACCTAAATTTGAAGAAGTGGACCATTAGAGAGTTTTTCTAAGAATCACTTGTCATAGGCCTCAAAGTAGCACTTGTTTAGAGTGAGATCTTGGAATTCCATCAAAATATCTATGTCCACCTACGTACCCAAAACAAGAAGGGGAACGACACGAAAGGTACATAGGAAGTTAGGGTGGATAGGTTAGATGATGGTAGGAACAATTACATGGCGTTCCCCAACCGTTAATATATGTTTCCGTATGTGACATTAGGGGATCGGCCGGCGCTGATTTGAAGCGAACTCAAAACAAAGAGAACTTTCAATCCGAATATAGAATCGAGCTAGACTTTTTTAGTGGTTGTGGAATCAAACGCCTCACCCTAAGGAACCTAAATTTGAAGAAGTGGACCATTAGAGAGTTTTTTCTAAGAATCACTTGTCATAGGCCTCAAAGTAGCACTTGTTTAGAGTGAGATCTTGGAATTCCATCGAAAATATCTATGTCCGACCTACGTACATGAAGCAAGAAGGGAACAACAAGAAAGGTACATAGGAAGTTAGGGTGGATAGGTTAGATGATGGTAGGAACAATTACATGGCGTTCCCCCAACCATTAACATATGTTTCCGTATGTGACATTAGGGAATGGGCGCTGATTTCAGCGAACTCAAAACAAAGAGAACTTTCGAATCCGGATATAGAAACGAGCTAGACATTTTAGCGGTTGTGGAATCAAATTCCTCACCCTAGAGAACCTAAATTTGAAGAAGTGGACCATTAGAGAGTTTTTCTAAGAATCACTTGTCATAGGCCTCAAAGTAGCACTTGTTTAGTGAGATCTTGGAATTCCATCGAAAAATATCTATGTCGACCTACGTACCAAACAAGAAGGGAACAACACGAAAGGTACATAGGAAGTTAGGGTGGATAGGTTAGATGATGGTAGGAACAATTACATGGCGTTCCCCAACCGTTAATATATGTTTTCCGTATGTGACATTAGGGACGGCGCTGATTTCAGCGCGAACTCAAAACAAAGAGAAGTTTTGAATCCGGATATAGAATCGAACTAGACTTTTTAGCGATTTGTGCAATCAAATGCCTCACCCTAGAGAACCTAAATTTGAAGAGGTGGACCATTAGAGAGTTTTTCTAAGAATCACTTGTCATAGGCCTCAAAGTAGCACTTGTTTAGAGTGAGATCTTGGAACCCATCGAAAATATCTATGTCCACCTACGTACCGAAGCAAGAAGGGGAACAACACGAAAGGTACATAGGAAGTTAGGGTGGATAGGTTAGATGATGGTAGGAACAATTACATGGCGTTCCCCAACCCGTTAATATATGTTTTAAGTATGTGACATTAGGGACTGCTGGCGCGATTTCAGCGAACTCAAAACAAAGAGAAGTTTTGAATCCGGATATAGAATCGAGGCTAGACTTTTTTAGCGGTTGTGGAATCAAATACCTCACCCTAGAGAACCTAAATTTGAAGAAGGGGACCATTAGAGAGTTTTTCTAAGAATCACTTGTCATAGGCCTCAAAGTAGCACTTGTTTAGAGTGAGATCTTGGAATTCCATCGAAAATATCTATGTCGACCTACGTGCCAAGAAGGGAACAACACGAAAGGTACATAGGAAGTTAGGGTGGATAGGTTAGATGATGGTAGGAACAATTACATGGCGTTCCGCAACCGTTAATATATGTTTCCGTATGTGACATTAGGGACCGTGGCGCTGATTTCAGCGTGAACTCAAAACAAAGAGAACTTTGAATCCGGATATAGAATCGAGCTAGACATTTTAGCGGTTGTGGAATCAAATTCCTCACCCTAGAGAACCTAAATTTGAAGAAGTGGAGCATTAGAGAGTTTTCTAAGAATCACTTGTCATAGGCCTCAAAGTAGCACTTGTTTAGATCTCCATCGAAAATATCTATGTCCACCTACGTCTCAAACAAGAAGAAGAACGACACGAAAGGTACATAGGAAGTTAGGGTGGATAGGTTAGATGATGGTAGGAACAATTACATGGCGTTCCCCAACCGTTAATATATGTTTTCGTATGTGACATTAGGGACTGCGGGCGCGATTTCGAGAGCGAACTCAAAACAAAAGAAGTTTGAATCAAATAGAGAATCGAGCTAGACATTTTAGCGGTTGTGGAATCAAATTCCTCACCCTAGAGAACCTAAATTTGAAGAAGTGGACCATTAGAGAGTTTTCTAAGAATCACTTGTCATGGGCCTCAAAGTAGCACTTGTTTAGAGTGAGATCTTGGAATTCCATCGAAAATATCTATGTCGACCTCGTCTCAAAAGCAAGAAGGGGAACAACACCGAAAGGTACATAGGAAGTTAGGGTGGATAGGTTAGATGATGGTAGGAACAATTAAATGGCGTTCCCCCAACCGTTAATATATGTTTTCCGTATGTGACATTAGGGATTTAGGGCGCTGATTTCAGCGCGAACTCAAAAACAAAAGAGAACTTTCCAATGTTCGGATATAGAATCGGCTAGACATTTTAGTGGTTGTGGAATCAAATTCCTCACCCTAGAGAACCTAAATTTGAAGAAGTGGACCATTAGAGAGTTTTCTAAGAATCACTTGTCATAGGCCTCAAAGTAGCACTTGTTTAGAGTGAAATCTTGGAATTCCATCGAAAATATCTAATGTCGACCTAAGAACCAAAGCAAGAAGGGAAAAACACGAAAGGTACATAGGAAGTTAGGGTGGATAGGTTAGATGATGGTAGGAACAATTACATGGCGTTCCCCAATCGTTAATATATGTTTCCGTATGTGACATTAGGGACTGGTGGCGCTGATTTCAGCCGAACTCAAAAACAAAAAGAGAAGTTTGAATCCGGATATAGAATCGAAGCTAGACATTTTAGCGGTTGTGGAATCAAATGCCTCACCCAAGAGAACCTAAATTTGAAGAAGTGGACCATTAGAGAGTTTTTCTAAGAATCACTTGTCATAGGCCTCAAAGTAGCACTTGTTTAGAGTGAGATCTTGTTCCATCGAAAATATCTATGTCCACCTACGTACTAAAAACAGAAGGGGAACAACACGAAAGGTACATAGGAAGTTAGGTGGATAGGTTAGATGATGGTAGGAACAATTACATGGCGTTCCCCAACCGTTAATATATGTTTTCGTATGTGACATTAGGGATCTCTGGCGCTGATTTCGGAGCGAACTCAAAACAAAGAGAACTTCCCAATCCGGATATAGAATCGAGCTAGACATTTTAGTGGTTGTGGAATCAAATTCCTCCCTAGAGAACCTAAATTTGAAGAAGTGGACCATTAGAGTTTTCTAAGAATCACTTGTCATGGCGTCAAAGTAGCACTTGTTTAGGTGGATCTTGGAATTCC